>CABFVX010004462.1:16051-51089 GCA_902151425.1 Timema shepardi | reverse complement strand
CCCCCACCCCCCAGCCACTTTAAGCTTTCACCCTGGGCAGCTAACCTGTTCGCACAGCCCTTAAGGAGGGGTGGAAAGGGACGTGAGTAAAGGTCAGTATGGTTTTTTTGGGGCATTTTGTAAGGCAAAACTTTTTTTTGGCCAAAATTAATAAAATATTCCTCCAGTACAAACATAAAGAGTTTAATTTTCTTCACACGGTGATATCAACAGTTGATGAATATCCGTCATGATCATAGCAGCATTAGATGAGAATTTTTTAAATGAAGAGAAAAAGTTGTCGTTAAATTCCAGGACACTCTTGAGAGATATCCAACAACTGTTGATATTATTATCATGTGTAGAAAATTAAACCCTATGTTTGTAATGGAACAATAATTTTTTTTCGGAACAGAAAAAAGGTTTTGCCATAAAAACTGAAACCTTTTCTCGCGTCCCCTTCCACCCCCACCTTCAGCCTTCGTTGTGGCTTTATCTATAACTACGTTTAAGCAGAGCTAGTAGCTTTTCTGTCAGATGAAGGCACTTCTTATGAAAATTGTACTGTATTCAGACGTCCAATAAAATGTCTCACCAACAAGGAAGGAAGAATATTTAGGAATTCCACCCATAATATATGCAAGAACCTGCTTTGCTCGTAACATGGTCTAAGGAGTCATACTCGCAATAGAATATACCACTGATAACTTGAACATCAGGTTTCAAAACCCCATCAGGTTTACCGAGAGGGTTTTTTACTAAATGTTTTTTCACTCTTCCTCTGTGCAAATTCAGGTACACTTCCTCTAAATTCAACCTTCCTCATCTCTAATATATTAGTAATATTTAAGCATCTGTGTGTGTACTAAATGTTGTAGTTGAATGTGTGAAAAAGAGATATATCAAGAGTTATAAGCTATAATCAATAAACTAATTAGTAGCGCCCGCCACCTGCTGACTTTAGAGTGGATAGTTTGGCGCATGCGCGAGCCATTACAACAGCATTCGCCATTCAAATCGCCAAGGTCTAGTGTCCACCCATGAATTTTGATAAATTTGAAACATTTTTCATATGCTGTATCTTATTTCCAGGAGACAAGGATTGCTTAAAAAGCATCTTTAGAGGAGTCAATTTAATACATTTTTAATAATATTACAACCCCCACCCCCGCCCCAGTTTGTAGCTAGGTTTAGGTACTGACCCAACCCCCTCTTCACAAAGTGATTACTAAGAGACTGCAAGTTATGATTACAATGGTCCTTTTTATGATGAACACGTTTAAAGAGTTTTTGATTGAGACTTTGTTGCGCCAAGTGTTGAGTGGAGAAGTCAATCTTTTCTCTCTCTCTCTCAGGTGGGGCTTAGTGACGTGTGCTAGGATGTAGGAGTAGGAGGGGTCGACCTCATTCCGCCTCGCCTCTCACACTGGTGAGACGTCGCCGAGCAGACTCACCCGGACCACAGACAGGGAGAGTTGACAACTCACTCCTTCCAGGAGTCAGTCGCAGCAACAGGAAGTCTTCTCTCAACGCAACCAAACAGGATGCGAGGGAAGACCAGTCCACATAGTTGAGTGGTTTTACAATCTTTATCTCCACATTCACAAGATGTCTTGTCAGAGGTGAAGGAAGGGTTTGGTAATCAGATAAATCTATGCCGGGACCGAGGATTGAACCTCGGTCGCCAGCATAGAAGACTGACACCTTACCCCTAGACCACCAGGTCACCGAATTTCTAATCATTTCTTTATTTTATACAAACATTAATGTAACACTGGTAGCATAATAACAAAACAAATGAAGGCGAAATTAGTGTTAAGTTTGACGCATTTTTGTTTTATCAAAATTCTTGAAAAATTGGGTTTGATGTTTGGGAGAAAACACAGAAAATCGCTCTCCACTTCAAGTCGAAAGACACGGCTTAGTTTTTATGAGAGTCAAAGTTGAAAATTCAGAGTTGTCACAGATTATGGTAGCTTAGGGGAGGGATAGAAGAGAATTAGAGGGGCCATTGCGGGCTTGAAAATAAACACGTCATGCGCACGTCGTCTTACTTTTGACTTATGTCACCCAATAGATGAATTAAAGCTGGTAGGTAGGTTCTAGCTGGTAGTGTTGCCAATGTCACAATAAACAATTATCTAACTAACTTTGGAAAACGGATCGGAAAAAAAAACTTAGAAAATAACGTTAAAACGCAACCTGATCGAAGTTCCACGCTCTCCTCCCTCAAGGTCGGGAGTCGCTAATATAGTCCCTATCCTTAGTCTGGGTTTATAATCACACATAAACACGTAACCAATAGTGTATAGCACAATGGACTTGAGACGTAAACCTACCAGCCAATCAGAATGTGAGGAGAGGATATAGCCAATTAAACGCCAGTATACAAGTTGACAAAAATAATAAAGCTTCTGTATTCATATTCGAGATGCCGTGGTGTTATACACAAATTCTCTTTGTTTTAGCATCAATGACTATGATTGTTTATAATGGAGAAACATCACATTTTTCACCATTATTATTATTATTATTATTATTATTATTATTATTAGCACCGCGTCTTACTACCCGTTCGGGCTATACACACTTACGCTAATGTGTAATGGTAGGGTGATTGTGAGATGAAATGGAGGACCTACAGTTTAACGTGGAATCCGAACCACGGTGGAGGCCTGGCATTCCCCACATTCACAAGATGTCTTGTCAGAGGTGAAGGAAGGGTTTGGTAATCAGATAAATCTGTGCCGGGACCGAGGATTGGACCCCGGCCGCCAGCGTAGAAGTCTGACACCTTACCCCTAGACTACCAGGTCACCTTTTTCACTATTGAGATGGCCTACTATAACCAGCAAGGACTCCTGCAGGATTTTTCTCCAGGGTGGGAGGAGGGGTGGCGAACTGAGAAGGAGGGGGGGCTGAAATATCATGGAGAATTTATTAACTTGACTCCTCTAAAGATGCTTTCCAAGCGATCCTTGTCTCCTGCAAATAAGATACAGCATATGAAAAATGTTTCAAATTTATCAAAATTCATGGGTGGACACTAGACCTTGGCGATTTGAATGGCGAATGCTGTTGTAATGGCTCGCGCATGCGCCAAACTATCCACACTAAAGTCAGCAGGTGGCGGACGCTGGTGATTAGTTTATTGATTATAGTTTATAACTCTTGATATCTCTCTTTTTCACACATTCATCTACAACATTTAGTACACACACAGATGCTTAAATATGGCTAATGTATTAGAGATGAGGAAGGTTGAATTTAGAGGAAGTGTACCTAAATTTGCACAGAGGAAGAGTGAAAAAACATTTAGTAAAAACCACTCTCTGTAAACCTGATGGGGGTTTTGAACCCTGATATTAAAGTTATCGGTGGTCTATTCTATTGCGAGTATGACTCCTTAGACCATGTTACGAGCAAAGCAGGTTCTTGCATATATTATGGGTGGCATTCCTAAATATTCCTCCTTCCTTGACCCTATCCGACAAGATACGGATAGGCAGATAGCCCAGACCTGTAAGTGGACGTGGTTCACCAATATATTTTGACAAACCTTTATTCTGTGGTTAAATAGTGTTTCAAAAATACTGCGGTAAAAGTTATGCATACAACAATAAGAGTTTTACCTCAAGATGATCAGAAACTTTACTTTACACCCATCACTGTTCCCAGCCTGTGGTCAGTTTTTTTATTCAAACCATATATTTTCCACTGTCGGCTTGCTAGGCCTGTCGTAGCTTCATATGGCTTATAATATAACAAGACTAGGACAGGCACAACATCCGTTCCCTGGCCGCTAACTCATCACTGTGAACGGGTAAACACACATTTCACCAATGATAAATCTTTCGGCCATGCCGGGAATAGAATCCTGGACCCTTAGCTCAGTAGACAGACACGCTACCGACTGAGATATATGGTGTCAGATTGTTTACAACCTAATACACATTATTAGTAAAACAATTTTTTTCTTTATAAATATTTTATTTCAATGTGCACACATATTCATTTAGACAAAAAGGAGTTCTTGCTATTTCTTATAATTAACAGATTTACAAGTCACAGAACAAAACAAAACACTTAATCGTAGCCAGTTCTTAGAAACAGAGATTTGCTATCATCGGTAAATATTGTCAAATGGATGAACTTACACACATTTTATAACAAAACACAAACTTTCAAAACATATGAGCAACTATGCTAATTACAACATAATCAGTTTGAGAACAGGGGAATAACTTGGTTGGGTGTCATTCCCATCAATACTTTAATGGTGTCCATTCATAGTTTACTTAGAAGCCAATTTTGAATAAGCAAAGATCGAATGTCAAATAATAGAGAAAAGGAATACCTCAGTTAAAAAAAACCATGCAATGAAAAATAAGTGTTTTAAATTAATACTTGTATAGTTTTATATTATTAAACCATCGAAGTTTCTGAAGATGATGGTTGACGTGCTGTGCTGTTCATGTTAATTTGTAATATGTTTTTATTAAGAGAATGTTTACAATTACACCAAAAAAAAAGTATTAGAATATATATTTGGAAGAAGGTACAGGGAAGTTGGATAGAGAACATATAAAAGGGAACGCACAAAATGTGGCTGAAACCTACGTCAGGGGATTGGACAGGAGCGAACCCCAAACAGGAATAAGGTGCATTCCAAGTATACTCCATTCACGGTAGGAATTACTCTCTGAAAGGTCTTTTTTCCTACCAATATCCTACTATATAATAGATTTCTGGTAGAGAAGAAGGCCTTTCAGAAATCAATTCCTACCGTGAACAGGCTTTAGGCCTGCCTTTGTCGCGGCTATGACAGTTTACAGCAAAGCCATAATCTCGATACTGCCGAGCAGCACCGTCACCACTGCCAATCATCTTGCGGCCAACTTACAGCTCTGCTGTCAATTTAGGCAAGTCCTTGCGACGTGTTTGTTTTTCTGTGTACTACTGTTGTTTAGTTAATAATTATGTATTTTTACGAATCAAATTAATGATGAGACGTATTGTCTACATTTTCACTTAGTAAAATGGATTCAATAAATTTAAATCAAAAGTTGTTCATTGAAGTGCAGCGTGTCAAGCGTAAATATTGGTAACAGTGAGCGGAACAAGTGTCCAGCTTCTGAATGTAAATTTATTTTAGGTTAAGCAAGTGGATCAATTACTTTGATTAGCTCCTAAAAACTTTTTAAAAAAGAAAATTTCGAACAGAAAATATGACAAGAAATATTTGAAAATAGGATTTAATGAAATGGCAACCACTTGGACTAAACCCCCTTTGTGTGGTGTGCTACGATACTTAGTCAATTTACTTTATGAAACCCTAAAAACTTTCACAGCATTTTCAAACAAAGCACACCGAGCCATAAGGTAAACCAATTGATTTAAAAAAATAATGATTTACATACATAAGTTAATTACGTCTGTGTAGAAGAGAGCATATTGCACAGTTGGGTGTTCCATCTAGGACTGCACTAAGTTCATGTATAATCAATGCCGTGTATATACTTACATCAAGCAAAGTTTAAACTTAAACCTAGAGGTCCAGGTTCGATTCTTGTGTAAATAATTGCTTTAAGAAAACTTTAAAAAGTTTAGAAAATTTGACACTAAACAGAGATAAGGGTTCAAAATGCCCCCCCCCCTCCCTCCCTTTCCCTTCTGCATAAATGCGGGAATACTTTCTCAAAATTCAACCTTCTTCATTCCTAGCACATTAGCAAAATTTAAACATGTGTGCACACAGGTACATAAAAAAAAAGTCAATAAAAGAGATATAAATATTTTGCCAAAGTGGTGAGTTTTATTCATTTGAATGTGTTATTTTACTATGTCCATTTTAGCAGGTCATTAATTCAAAGACCAAAGGTTTTAAATGAGTGTGATTAATATAGTTTTTTTCAAACAAGACTTGGGTTGAGTATTTAATTACAGTAATATATCTCTAAGGAAAACCTCTTTTTTCGATTTATGAGGTAATTGTATTATATTTAGAAGAAGGTATAGGAAAGGTGGATAGAAACATAAAAGGGATTGTCTTTTAATTGTTTCTATCCACTGTTCCTATACCTTCTTCCAAATATTAGAGTAACCACATCCAAACAATTTTAATTCTTTATAGAGTTAACTCAATTATCTTGGTAATGGGGGGAGGGGGGGGGGACACACACGACAACAGATGATTCAAAATTAAGAGTTGGGTTGAATCCACTATTTTATAAATCAGAGTCTTGAATCCAAATATTTATTCTATCTATGAATCCTGTACCTCCAATCCGAATCTTGGGATAAAACAAGGAACAAAAGATTAAATTTAAATCTAAGGGAATGATTAAGAATATAAATAGTAGCTAGATTTTTATAAATCAGTGTTATGTTGTTTTGGTAGTTATGTTTTGCCCTGGTATGTGTACAGATCTTGTCTAAAAACTTTATTAGAGGTAATTTAATAACTCACTGACATAATTGTTTAAAAACCAAGTATTAATTTGTGCAAGTCGATATTGATACATAAAGCATATCAATATTTGAAATATGTTTTTTTTAATGCGGCTAATAATAATATTGTCCTGTTTTAGTTTAGTTCAAAAATTTGTTCTTTTAAATTTTGTTAGTATATTTATTGTTTTGTTCAACTCGAAGAAAAACTGTCATTTTGAAGGTGCACAACGGTACAATATGGAGGTAGATACAAGATGTATTTGAGCCATTAGAAGGAATCAACACAACGCAACGTTTGGAGGTAGAAACCATTGCCGCGTGATGCTAGACAAAGAGGCTATGGTTGATTCTAAAGAAAATACCTCATTGCCACTCTCTCATGAATTAGGTTACTTTTTATCAAAACACTTAAGGTGGGAATGTGGTAGTCATCAAGAGACTTACAAAAAGAAGTAAAGAAGGGGGGAGCGGGGGGCGAATAGATGGTAGAAATTTTAAAATGGTAAAGAATTATAGTAAACACATATAGGAACACAAAAGGACTGATTGCTTTAGTTAATCTTATTGTGTGTTTTTAGATCAGAAAAATCAATTATGTTCACCGTAAGAACAACATTATTAAACACCTACACTAATATTATAAAGAGGAAAGATTTGATTTTTTGTTTGTAATGGATTAACTAAAAAACCACTGGACCGATTTAAAAAAATTCTTTCACCAATATAAAGCTACATTATCAGTGAGTAACATAGGCTATATTTTATTTTGAAAATTTAATTTATTACTCATAAAAATGTCAATAGTTTTACACAAGGTATAAAAAATTGCCTTCTCCGCGTGCACTGAAAAAACTATTGGTATTACATAAAAAAAAAACTATACATACTGAACGTTCTCACTAATGTGAACAAAAAAGTCCGCGAGACAATATATGTAATTATTATAATTATGTTACAATAAACGTTTTTTGTTGAAATTATTCAACTAAAACACGGATGCGAACAAAAAGTGATTATATCCGTATCATGATATGAATCCTTATCCAAATAAATTATTTAATCATTTAGGCTGTTTACGTAGGAGTAAATTACTTTTTAAATTATTCAAATCGGTACATTGGTTTTAAAGTTATGAAGAGTATAACAAAATAAAAATTGTCGTGATAATTACTGCAAACCGCTCTATGGAACAATGCATGTATGTTAGGTAGGTAAACTGAAATGTTACTATCACGGAAAGCAGCTGGTAAAAAATATATATGTGGATTAGCCTATATTTACAAAGTACAGTATATTTGAAAGTTTTAAAAACTGGCGGATAACGAAGAGGCTTGGAATATAAATACATCAAAGTAGTCTTAATTCATGTTTATCATAAACTGTTAAGTGATGGTTAGCCGCAAGACCAGTCCTGAGAGCTGAATCAAATTCTATTAAGTGAAAAATGATAACCTGGACACGGGAATCGAGCCCCGAACCTTCGAGTGTGCTCTATAATGCTCTACCACTGAGCCATCTTGGTTTGTCTTGTATTCAGGGCCATATTTCACTGGTTGTTGGTGTATCGAGTCTATGTGTTATAGCTGTACTGTCATATTTCACTTAAATGAACATTAGAGTAGACTTTAGAAATTAAATAATTTCAAAATACTGCTATTTCCTTTAACTGTCAAATACATGCATCCTTAAGAGTAAAGTATACTAAATTTGCATCTAAATATAGTTTTAAACTGTTTGCCTTATTTAAAACTCTTTAGCAATTTTATCAAATTTACCCCATTTGTCCCTTCAAATTTACTAATTCTTTAATTCCATTATGTTGTGCAGTACGAGTGAGTGTTCAGTAAAATAGTTTCGCAAATTTTCAAATCATTTCAATTTGTACAAGTGAGTGGGTAATGAGCTATCTAAAAGGGTCATACAAAGTAAAACATATTTGTAAATTGCGGCATGGACAGTGAAAAGCAGTCCCCTTCTTTTAATACTAATTGGCATGGTTGCTACACAAAAGTATGAATATGATTAATTAGGTATAAAATTATTTTTAACCTAACTCTATACATCTTAAATCTTTCATTTTCAAGATAAAACAAAGATAACAAAATTAATATTGTATTAAGTACATTTTTTCAAGTAATATATTTATATATATGTGTAATAAATATTCTACATGGACAGCCCCTATTCTATAATCACCATTAATAGAGAACATTTAGGCAACACCAGAATAAGCTGGTTCACTACAATTATCATGAGGGCACATGAACAATTGGATACAATTATTCTTACTAAGGATTTTAAGATAAAATTTATAATACTCAAATTACAGTAGAGTGCTGACTATCCGACACGTCTATGTAGCGTGCTATTTACATTGTTCTGCAGCGTATACATGTATATTGCTAGTGATGTGATGTTATTAAGATGGTGGTGTATGGACAGTGAATGTCAGAGACCAGGTAGGACATGGGAATGAAGTTTGTGAGGAGCATGTTAGCTGTCCGAGGAGAAACAAGATTAGGAATCAAGTTTGTGAGGAGCATGTCAGCCATCACGAGGAGGAACAAGATTAGGAATGAAGTTTGTGAGGAGTATGTCAGCCGTCACGAGGAGGAACAAGATTAGGAATGATGTCTGTGAGGAGCATGTCAGCCGTCATGAGGAGAAACAAGATTAGGAATGAAGTTATCCAGGAAAGAGTGAGGGTTCGGGGAGGTAGTACACGAGATAGTAGAGAGATGAGAGGAACAGATAACATAAAGTGTGCAAGTGAGAGGAGAAGAATGGAGGCAATTAAATGAGGAAGAATGGTGGAAGGTTAGAGGAAGATGGCGGCATTTTACTAAGCTGGCCTGGTCACAAGGAGGAAGAGAAGCAAAGCTAGGAAACAAACTTCAATCATTAGATTATTTTTTTTAAACAGTCACTCTTGAATTCAAAATAATGTTACTTTCAATTAATTTAAAATTAATTTTTCTGTTTACATAAATAAAATGGTTCTGTAATTTAGTGCAAAATTTATACTTTAGAAAAACTACTACTAAACTTTATTTCATACCTATTCTTCATTTACATTTTATTTAAATTTGATTCAATATTACCCATCTCCGTTTTAAGTCTTATCTGAAAAAGTGTCGGTCCCAAACTGCCGGTTGGATAGTTGGAACTCTACTGTAAAGTTATTTTAAAGTTAAATTGGCGAGACTGTTTTAATCGTTAATACCATCATTCTAGTAGGAATATATTGTAATTATAAATACTATACTTATAAGTTACAACATATGTTTTAGATCATTTTATTTCGACATGACTAATGACTTGATGGAAATTTGTTAAAAATAAATTAATAAAGTAAAAATAAAGTGAAGAAAGCCCACCAAACCAAAAATGAAAAATGTGAGAAGAATCTAATGCACAAAGGAGACATATTTCTTCTGTCTTCTTTAGTGGAAATAGTCGCGCACACGCACACACACAAACACACCCATATATATATATATATATGACAAAAACAGTAAAGAGGAAAGACACTGTATACAAACGCTTAAGTACTGGTACTCCATTTTGAATTAAAAAGTTTATTTTTGATTTCAAAATGTAGTTTATTTTTGTGTAGAGTGTATTCCTACTTTCTTTTTTATTTTAATTAAAGGCAACAATGCTAAATTACTACTCAATGTGTGTTAAAATGTGCGACTATTTCTACTATAGAAGACAGAAAGAAGAAAGAAAGATGTCACCTTTGGGCTTTAGATTCTTAACAATTTTTCATCTTTCCTTGTGGGAGCTCTATTCATTATATTGAAACTTAATAGTTTTTTTTTATCAATTTCCATTATTATAAAATCATTTAGCCATAGGAAAATCTCATTGTCAAACATTCGTGATTATTAATGTTTATTGAACTTTTGTCTTAAATAATAATTAATTAAAACAACACTTAAGTACTGTATTGATATGAGGTTGTTCAAACTAGCTTAAATTCATTTTCATAATAACAATTATTGGTTAGATATGATTCTTTTTTAATACATCATAATTTTGGTAAAAAGTGAAAAAAATTAGGCTATTGAATTATGCAAATATGAAAAAATTATAAGGATTATAAAAAACAAACAAACAGAGGATGCATGACACTACTATAAAATAATCACAAAATACAAAGCAAAGATATTTGTACCTACTCATATCATCACTCTAAACGCTGCTTCCCCAAAATATTAACTCATTTCATTTATCTTTGAGCCATGGGTTAGAATTCAATTCATTTCTGAACAACATTTTGAGCAGTTTGGTTTAAACTTATTTTTAGCACGTCTCACTACCTGTTTTGAGTTGTACGCCTGTGTACTAATTACACAAATGTGTTAAGGATGAAGAAGGTTTAATTGAGATGAAATGCACTTACATTTACATGAAGGGAGAGTGTAAAACCATTTTAGGAAAAATATCACCCTCACTGCATTGACGGGATAGAACCTCGATATCCCAGTCTTCGGCAGACTAGACCAACACGAGAAAAGCGCCTCAGACCGTGCGGGTATGAAACATGACATTGGCTGCTCTGTTTTTGTACTTTTTGCTTGGGAGTTATTTTCTTTTACCATGGAAGGTAAGACCCAAGATCAGCGATAAGAAACTAACGCGGAGATTCCCTCCTTATCTCCGATGAATTGAAGATGATGTCCCTGGACAATAACACATTACAGACACCTTGGATGTGATTTTAAAAACCACCCTTACGATTACAGCACAATTCGACAGCATCGCCAACAAATGACTCTGATCTTTCTTTGCGTGTGTGCGTTTCAAAGCACCCACAAAGTTTGGAAAATGTGTTTTTACATAAAACTCTAGCTTCACTTAAGGTCGGTGGGCATAAGCACGGATTGAGGGTATGGATGTGCTAAAGCAACAGAGACTTAGTTCACAAACTTACTAATTGTCGCGAATAATGTACACCACTGTGGTCGCCAACATTATTATTATTATTATTAGCACCGCGTCTTACTACCCGTTCGGGTTATACACACTTACGCTAATGTGTAATGGTAGGGTGATTGTGAGATGAAATGGAGGACCTACAGTTTAACGTGGAATCCGAACCACGGTGGAGGCCTGGCATTCCCCACATTCACAAGATGTCTTGTCAGAGGTGAAGGAAGGGTTTGGTAATCAGATAAATCTGTGCCGGGACCGAGGATTGAACCCCGGCCGCCAGCACAGAAGTCCGACACCTTACCCCTAGACCGCCAGGTCACCTTGTTAACAATTTAAAGTCAGGAGAACTAATTCTATTTTTAGTACTCTTAGATTAAATGTCAAAATCTGTTTGCTGTTCTCTTATGCATTCGAAACCTATAAAAAAAAAAGTTCATCTCACTTTAAAAAATGGTCAATGCGATCTCATGGTTTTTTTTGTTGGTCCACCATGTGACCGGTGTTATTTTTCAAAGTCCTCATTTTCAACTTTGTTCAAAATATCTAATATCTCTTATATTTTGTAGGCTAAAACTGTTTACTCCACGCTCTAAACAAAGTTATTAGGTTAAACCATACATACGTTTTAAACCATCTCACATGAAGGTTTAACTTAACCCCGGTTTAAACGGCGTCAATATTCTGAAGAAAAGCAGCCGTGGTTTTAACAACGGGTTTAACTTAACCCCGGTTTAAACCGAGTTGGAGAAAGCGGGCCTAAGAAGACTATGTTGTATTCTGCATAATAGTGTTTCAAGGCTGTCGCATATTTCAGTTCAATGAGCAGACACTTGCTTTGGCATCAATATAAATTATCTTATTAATATTGTTTAAGTTTTCCATTTATAGGTACATTTAACAGAATGGTTATTAACCAAATCACATTAAAAATACTGCTAAGATTTATGACTTTGGGAAAGCACATTAGACATTCCATACCTTAACAATACTTTCTAAACAAAACCAAAATACAAATTTCATTTGTCCATAAAGTGTGTTCTTTGACTTATGTGCAATCTAAATTAATTTTAATAAATATATTTAAAAGAATGATTTTCTTTTCTGTCAACTTTTTAACTTAAATTAGGTATTTATAATTAATTTACCAAATTGATAACCATAAAGTAAAGAAGAGGAAGCCTGAAATTTACAAAATATTTCAAGGTTTAATTTAAGAGTTATTAATGCCTTTTTTTACATCATATATTAAATTTACATTATGTACAAACATATTTCTAACCTTACTAGTGACTCACAAACATCGAATATAGGTAGCTTTATTTACAGGGTATGTACACGTGTTTGTCCATTTAAACCTCTCCATTAATAACAAAAAATATTAAAATAAAACATAACAGAAAATAAATTACTACAAGGGTCTCTCACAAAATAAAGACTGCAAGCCACAAAACATAAAATTCTGCTTAGCTGCCAAAATTTGCACCATTTAAATTAACATCATTCAGGATTATATACAGCACTCAGATATAAGATTTTAGTTTTAAGACTACACAAATGATTCAATGCTGAATTAGTCTGCAAACAATAGGCTCTACTGCTCTATATTCTTGCAACATAAATAATTTTATAATAAAGGAAAGTGATAAAACTAAAGAAAAAGGAAAAATAAACTATCAAGAGTAAATTTGATGAAGAAAGCCCTTCGAAGAAGAGGTCACCTTTGTGCATTGGACTCTTCCCACATTTTTCCTCTTTCCCTAGGTGGGCTTTCTTCATTAAATTTACTCTTGATAGTTTATTTTTTCCTTTTTATTTAGTTTTATCAATTTCCTTTATTATAAAATTATCTAGCCATTGGGCCACCTCACTTTTAAACATAAATAATTTGAGATACCATCACATTTTGTTTATGAAATTGCACCAAAACAAATTTAACATCACTCTATGGAGAATATATCACACAGCATTCGCCAACCTGAAGAGGTTAATTTTAGTCAAGGTTGCCGATCAAGTGAAGAATTATATTCAAAACAATGTGATTTGCTTGTATTTTTTCCCCATATTAAATTTAAACACTAACAACAATTAATATGTAAGACCCAGATGCAAATTTGCAATATCAGTTTAAATGAAACAATGGTTGAACTTGAAATATTAGAGGTGTGGTAGTTTTAAATTTTTACTCAAAACACATATTACATTTTTCTTACTTTATATTTATAGATATATGAAGTGAAAAATAATTTTCAATACACACTATCAATATTAAAAACAAGTAAAAAATAAACGATAAGAACAAGATAAAAATTGCCAAGTGTGAAAGAAAACATGGCAATGTAAACAATGTTGGCATTTTCCCTCTATTTTTTGTTGTTGGTTGCATGGACATAATGTCAGTATGTAGACAGACGGACAGTTTATACTTACAACTTTTTTAAAAAGTGAACGTTACATTTTTCTTTTAACATTCTCACACAAGAAACACCTAATTTGTATGGCATGTACGATACATCACAATATTTATATTTTAGATTTTCCCTTAAAATAAAGTTAGTAGTTACTTGCATAAAATATCAATTAATAGCAGTTTAATTAAAACTTACAGGCGTAAACAATAAAACAATGAAAATAAAAATATTGGGCAAATAAAAATGCCACAAGCTATAAGATTTTACAAAAATATGTTTTTCAAAAATTTTAGATGTATTCTGAATGTGAAAACAAAAGACAGCTCAAAAGTAATCAAATTCAGTAGTACAGAATTTGAGAAACAGATTTAAGTTTAGATTATTAATTCTTACTAGATATACTAGTTATTAGGAACTAACAAAAATTTGTTAGAAAAAAAAAGTTATAGATGAGTATGTGTAAAAATTATCAAATTAAATATTGCAGAATGAAATAAAACGGTTAAGTCTGAATTAAGTATCTTAATGTATTGTTGTTTAGTTATCACCTGTTGACCATAATTTGTAAATTACCGAGATCAATCAAGAAAGAGCCCCCAAAAAACATGTTTAAAATTTTAACCCGACACAAGAGATAATTTAATTTATTTGTTTTGTTTTCTTAAACATCAACACACTTTGGATCTCCTGATGGTGGAACTCGAGCAACTATTCCTAAAGGAGCAACCCAAGATACCCCGACCAGGATTCAATCACAAATCCCCTGAAGATCGAGATAACTAATATAGAACTGTCATGGAAAAATACCTTCAGAAGATGATCAACTTTTTAATCACATCTAAAAATAATAATCAAATTATTCCACCTTTATCGCCAAAAATTCAAAGAACTTAACTACCTAAGTTATTTAATATCAGGTATTTCTTTTCAATGTGTTCAATATTTCTCGTTATTTATTGTACCTAAACTCTTTTAAGGACTATAAAAGAAATATAAATGCAAAAAAACACGAACATATACATGTTTAGTAGACATTCTTAAACCATGACGTAATTCATAAATTCATAATAAGTACTCTTCAGTCAAGACTTAGGTGGCAAACCATTTCCAGTAGCAGGAACTTTTCTAAGTAGCGAGAGAGAGTTTAACTTTCTAGTAGGAATGTTTGACTGTTCCACAGACGGTGGTGCGCTCGACGCGGTGAGACTTGTTCGTCTCCAGTTCTTAGTGACCATCGGTAGCCTGCTCAACGGAGTTTCCGACTGTCGACGAGTGCACACATCACTCGAACTGTGGGAACACACAGATAAGAATAGTGTCACATTAACAAGAGGAAAAAATCTCTGTGTTTTGAAAGTAAAAAAAGGTTCAAGATTCTTATCTTAGGGAAAACCAATAATTAAGGTGGTATAAAAGTGTAAGGAAAAAGTATAGATAAAGACCATACTTCATACCCATTGTCACACATGTACAGTAGCCCCACGGCTTCTTTGGTGCTGACTGACAGCTCACAGCTGACTTCTGACAGTCAACATTTAGGTATATACAGTAGCTGCTGACTGACAGCTCACAGCTGACTTCTGACAGTCAACATTTAGGTATATACCTAAAATTTGACTGTCAGAAGTGACAGCTGCTAAGCACATGTTTTTGCAGATCATGTGGCTCGGCGTAGGGATACGTAATTTGGTGTGGTAACTTTTCAAAGCCGTCAGTCAGCACCAAAGAAGCCGTGGGGATACTGTAGCTGAAACTTGGGACTTCAGATAAAAGAGAGACTAGGAAAGTGGAGGTCATGGGAATGAAGTTTGTGAGGAGCATGTTATCTGTCAACAAAACAAATAGGATCCGGAATGAAGATGTACGGCCAAGAGTTGGGGTACAGGGGGTACATGAGAGAGTAGAGGAAGCTAGGATTAGATGGTATGGACACGTAATTAGGATGGAAGGGGAGAGGATTCCAAAGAAGATTAATGGATATAAAGTATGTAGAGAGGAAACAAAAAGGGAGAACAAGGAAGAGATGGGAGGAACAGATAGCAGCACATGTGCATGTTTGAGGAGGAAGAACGGGGGAAGAATAGTCATTTTACTTGATGGATCCGGCCACAGGCTGGAAATGGTCCATGATGATGATGATGATGTAGTTTGACTGAAGCATCTCGTTTTATCAAAAGTCCCTTCACTAATAACAAATAACTTGATAGCTCAATTTTAACCAACTTAGTTTTTAAAAATGTACATTTTAAAATGAGTAAATTTACATAGTTAAAAATCCTATAAGCGCTATAAAATAAATCCCCCATGATAATAATTTGTCTGGTCTCAATTTAAATTTAACAAATATATTTTCATATGAAGTCGGCCTTGAAAACCCTTATTGAATCATTTTAAAAGATAATAATAATAATAATAATAGCTATTATTATTATTAGCATTGCGTCTTACTACCCGTTCGGGTTATACGCACTTACGCTAATGTGTAATGGTAGGGTGATTGTGAGATGAAATGGAGGACCTACAGTTTAACGTGGAATCCGAACCATGGTAGAGGCCTGGCATTCCCCACATTCACAAGATGTCTTGTCAGAGGTGAAGAAAGGGTTTGGTAATCAGATAAATCTGTGCCGGGACCGAGGATTGAATAAAAGATAATGTAAATTCACTTTTGTGTAAATTGGAAACAAATTAATATCAAATGGGTTAAGTCTGAGTAATGTATACCATTTGAAGTTGTCTACATTATAAAGTGGTAACAACATTAAAAACAATATCATTTCAAACTTCTTTTTAATATTTTTTCCAATAGGAGTTTGTAAATCGGATATACTTGTCCGAGGTCACATGACTTGGCGTTGGGTTAGCTCTAAATTGGGTAATTTTTCAAAGTATTCGAACGGATGAAACCGGCAAGGCTTACGAATTATGTTTAAAGTTGGCCCGGCTTTACTATCATGCTGTATTAACATTCCAGAATGCCATTTTGTTTTTATTTCATCACACCTCAATTTGCCAGTTATTTGAAAAGCAAACTAATAATAAGAGTTAAATTGTGCTAGTAGTATGAAATGTATTAATGCATTTATTACAACAACAACAACAAAATGAAAAAAAATAGTTTCCATATGGTTGCAAAGTAGATGTGAGATTAGATCATTAGTTACAAAATTATATTAGATACAAGCATGCTTGAAATCATCACAGTTGTATACTTCCTCTACAATATTTAAAAAAAAAAAGCTAGAAAAATGCATCGACACTGATCTATTGGGAAGAAGGTAAATATAAAAGGTTAGCAGGGGCAGATCCCATTTTGGGGGGAGGGGTGAGGAAACAAGGACAAGATGGTGGAAAGCAGAAAAACAGACTGATTATTATTTATAATAACATTGATATTTCACTACAAGTTATTATGTGCATCATTTGTTTGATATATTAGTTTATTTATACCTGAATTTTAGGAGTCCATGATGATCCTAAAACACACCTTTAAAGGGCTGGGAAAAAAAATTTAAAAATCTGGAAAAGGATTCCCTACCTAAAATTTGGAATATTTTGTATTCCAGAAACTCTACCTCCCTTCCTTTAAATAAAGCCACTCCCTGGATCTGCTCCTGAAGATAAGGCAGAGAAAAAAAAGATGAGGAGGTTAAGGGGGGAGGGGGCAAAGTAAGAAAGATTTAAGTAGGGAAGAAAATTAGGGAGCAAAAATAAATTTAGGGAAAGTAAAAAAAAACTAGGGAAGAGTAAAATTAAAAACAAATTTAAGAGGAACAATTTATAAAACTATTTTAACATGTTGCACAAGACCAGTGTGGATAAAATCAACTAATTTAAACTTATAAACAAATATATATTTTTTACACTTTATGAAATGATAAAATCATAATTTAACGACAGACAACTAAATAGCTTACTTACAGCAAAACTCTGAATCAAGCAGCATGGAACAAAAGGTCGTCTTATCAGACAAGGCCAGTTAACCGCAATTACTACCAGTAATGTCAACCACTACATTTCAGGTCTGTTATGGTATCAACTAGGCATTCCACAAATGTGCCAACAAACATTCGCAGTCGAATCCACCAAACACAAACAAAAATAAAATACATTCCTTTGAAAGTTTTTACTATCAATTTGAAAAAACAAAAAATTTGTTAAAAACAAGACTTGGTTTAAATGGCCCACTCCCATTTAGTTTGTATTCAAAAGTGAATACGTAGCAGTATTTTCAATTTGTTTTGGTAGGGACTTGCTTAAAGCTAACGAGAATGTATATTTATCAGCAGCCGAAGACGGCAATAACTTTGAATGTTCGTAATTTTTGCCAAAATGCTTAAGTTTATCTAAAATATACAAGACCATTAACTTGAGTTACGTGAGATGATCAATTTATCTACCTTTTTAACCATTAACTGAACAAAGACCGTATTCTAAACCAGTTTTAAAATATTTAATACTTATGGATATATTTCCTCAGCAGGTCTAAAAAGTGTTAATTCCAATAATTGGAATCAACACATGTAGTTGTAATCTTATATTGGTAAATAACACATCCAAACAAAATCTGACTTGGGAGATCAAACTATTGAAATAATTTTAGCTATCGCACCAGTTATATGAATTATTTCATTTGTAAATTGTAATGTAAGGTTTTATGCTAGCCAAATTTAAAACAAGGTGTTTAATCTTGACTTAATAGTTAAACAAGATAAATAATGATTATTATTCCTTAATTATGGGCTCTTGGAAACTTAGTTAATGATGGAAATAAGTGAAATTATCAAGCTATTTAAATTGTGTGTCGTGAGCTTCCATAGTGTGGCTCTCATGAAAGACCTAGCGCATAAACCTACAGTGCGGCTCTCATGGCAGTCCTAGCGCATAAACCTATAGTGTGGCTCTCATGGCAGTCCTAGCGCATAAACCTATAGTGTGGATCTCGTGACAGTCCTAGCGCATAAACCTATAGTGTGGCTCTCGTGACAGTCCTAGCGCATAAACCTACAGTGCGGCTCTCATGACAGTCCTAGCGCATAAGCGTACAGTGCGGCTCTCGTGACAGTCCTAGCGCATAAGCCTACAGTGTGGCTCTCGTGACAGTCCTGGCGCATAAACCTACAATGTGGCTCTCGTGGCAGTCCTAGCGCATAAGCCCACAATGTGGCTCTCGTGGCAGTCCTAGCGCATAAACCTATAGCATGGCTCTCATGACAGTCCTAGCGCATAAACCTACAATGTGGCTCTCGTGGCAGTCCTAGCGCATAAGCCCACAATGTGGCTCTCGTGACAGTCCTAGCGCATAAGCCTACAGTGTGGCTCTCGTGACAGTCCTAGCGCATAAGCCTACAGTGTGGCTCTCGTGACAGTCCTAGCGCATAAGCCTACAGTGTGGCTCTCGTGACAGTCCTAGCGCATAAGCCTACAGTGTGGCTCTCGTGACAGCCCTAGCGCATAAGCCTACAGTGTGGCTCTCATGACAGTCCTAGCGCATAAGCCTACAGTGTGGCTCTCGTGGCAGTCCTAGCGCATAAGCCTATAATGCGGCTCTCGTGACAGTCCTAGCGCATAAGCCTACAATGCGGCTCTCGTGACAGTCCTAGCGTATAAGCCTACAATGCGGCTCTCGTGACAGTCCTAGCGTATAAGCCTACAATGCGGCTCTCGTGACAGTCCTAGCGCATAAGCCTACAATACGGCTCTCGTGAGAGACCTAGTATAATGTTTCTTTATAAGTGATAATTTATATCTAAGAAATAATAACCACAAAGTCACTGGGGATTCCACTCGCAAGTACATACATATTTTTCACGATGAATTTAGAAGAACAGTACCTAGGTTTGCATTGAGGGAGATTGGGAAACTGTTTAAAAAAATACCACCCTCAGTGCATGTGAGTGATATTCAAACCGCAATCCCCTCAGTGGCGACGCAGCCCGAATAGAGTATGTTAAATTATCTAAGCTTACAAGTTTAGGGCGGTGTTTAGTGTAGTTATAAACTATCCACCTTCTTAAAAATACTTGCATGAAAAATAAACCGGTCACCACATGCTTGAAAATGATTCAGATTATTACTTAAGACGTGTTATGCATTTCATGCTTAGAGAGCTAGCATGCATGTATGTTAGGGTTCTTGATTTTAAATATAAGTTTAAGTCTATTTTTATGAACTAAAATAACATGCGCAGTAGACTTTACAATGCAAATGGGAGGTTTACAATTTGACTAGACAATTCAAGATTCAATAGTTCCATAAAATTCTTGCAAAACAACTATACATTTAAAAAAAACACATAAAGGAAACAATATTTTAACTGGTACTATTTGTATATAAAATATAAAAATATGTATGATAAGCAAAAATTTGCTGATGTACAAAAATAATATTAGGAGACGTTTAGTTGACCCAAAAAGACTAGATCACTTATCCAGTAACATGTATGCAAGTTTTTGCAGTGTATATATTTTTAAGGTGAAAATAATGCCAAATTAGATAATTTTATAATTTTAACTATTACTTTACTTGAAATTGATCTAAAAATGCTTATGTCAAATGTATCTTATCAAATTTTAAATATAGACAACTTCACGGAAAAAAAAAGTGCATACATTCTATTAACAAACTATTTAAATATATTTGTAGTGAATTAATTTGAGATTCAGATTCGAGAAATATAGGATTTGACCCATCTCAGAGACATAAGAAATAGTATAGACAGTAGACCAATAAAGAATTTATTACATCAATATTACCGTATTGGCGCTGAATATAGGACAATCTTTTTCTCCTAAAAATGTCCTTCTGAAAACTGTATTCTTATTATATGGGCAGCCTAACATTTTTCACAAAAAAACATTACTACAGAGGTCTATTTTGTAGCATGTTGTGACTGTACTGGCCAGCAGGGTGGGGGGGAATCATTGCACGCATTTAATAATAAACTTAGGGTAAAAATTAAATAGGGGGAGTATTTCCACCCTTCAGTAGGTCAGTGTTAAGTAACAGCTGAATCTGTGTTTTGTTACTTATACAGGGTGTGGCAGAAACAATTAAACGATCTATGCTGAGAAAAGTGATGGACAACGTGCTGCAGTTTTCCTGACGTCCGCTGGATCTCACTTGAGTGACATTATCTTCAAAAAGTGAAAAAGTGTAGTTTGTAACTGAATTTTATTTAGTCAGGGAATATTTACTTTTTAAGTGTTAATTTACATATTATTATTATTATTATTATTATTATTAGCATCGCGTCTTATTACCTGTTCGGGTTATACGCACTTACGCTAATGTGCAATGGTAGGGTGATTGTGAGATGAAATGGAGGACCTACAGTATAACGTGGGATCCGAACCACGGTGGAGGCCTGGCACTCCACACATTCACAAGATGTTATTAATACACGTCTTGTCAGAGGTGAAGGAAGGGTTTGGCAATCAGATAAATCCGTGTCGGGACCGAGGATTGAACCCCGGCCGCCAGCACAGAAGTCTGACACCGTACCCCTAGACCACCAGGTCACCACCTACATGTTATTAAACGTCTAATTGTTTCGGCCTCCCCTGTATTAAAAAAACCCACCTCCGACAGATCTGCAAGTGAGTGAGCGTGTTGAAAAGAAGTTTTCCTCAGTATTTCAAACAAACAAAGAAGCTACGATATTGAGTTTATATTATGAGCAATACATGAGGCGCAACAAGCAAATAACGTGAAGGCTGCTAACAAGTTTGGTATTTTCAAGGCTAGTTTACAGCTTTGGAGAAAAAAATAAAGAAATGTTTTAAGAGTACCTGTGTGTCGAGAAAAGCATTCAAAGGTTATAATAAAACTATAAAAATTGATAATTTTTTATCTAGGTACATATATGAGACCTTTTATTTTTAATGTAGAAACTTTTCAAAATTTTAGGGTTGTATTAGATGCGGGATCTTACTATGTTAAGGCCAATACAGTGTTATGGAAACGAAAGATCAACAGGATTAATATATAATGCTTTATAAATAACGATAATTTTGAAAGTGAGTAACCGAGTTAGTAAACAAATAAAACTATCCATTGCAAGCCCTCAAAAAGCAGCATCCTTCCCCCTTGTGAAGGAGTGTGTCAGTCACAGTAAAATTCTCCTACTCTCCAGGTCGTGTGGCAATATATCAAGTGCAGCCAACAAAACAAGTTAACCGACGCTAAGACAACAATGCCAAGAACACAGTCCACATAAGAAGCGCACTCTACCTTCCCAATCCTGAAGCTGCTCCAAGGGCCGCGTAAAAAAAACAACAACAAGGTTACATAAAGAAAATTTCAAGATAAAATGTTGGCGAGTGTTTTCACGTCGCTTAGAAGTCTCCACTGGTTGGAGGTTGATTAACTCTTTTTACAGCGGTGGTATGGAATAAATACATACAGTAGCCCCATGGCTTCTTTGGTGCTGACTGACAGCTCACAGCTGACAACTGACAGTCAACATTTAAGTACAATACCTAAATTTTGACTGTCAGAAGTGACGGCTGCTAAACACATGTTTTTTCAGTTCATATGGTTCGGTGTAGGAATACATAATTTGGTCTGGTAACTTTTCAAAGCCATCAGCTGTGAGCTGTCAGTCAGCACCAAAGAAGCCATGGAGCTACTGTACATATCTAAAATATTGCGAGTTTATATTTTGTTTTAGTCAAATTAAATTTATTTGAACATATTTTCTGCCACATTTATGAGAGAAATCCAATTGATTGACTACTTGGCTGATATCGTATGAGTATTGTAATATTTTTTTGATATTACATTATCAATTTTTCTCATGTGAATGATAACTTAGAATAGATTGCTGGTTTATTTAACTAAATATATACTATAATTATTAATTTTATAACAATTTTGTGAACACTTAACATTTATATGCACTGTTCACTCTATCTTATAAGTTAATACATCCCCAGAGGAATATCTTAAGATAAAGTCAAATTGATTCAATAAATAAATTCTCAAAATGGTTGCCGTACCAATTGATTTCAATTGCCAACCCTCTAAAAAAAAAAATCTGAGTTTCAAAAGAATTGGGGTATTTTCTTGCGGGGACTCCAAAATTGAACTCAAAATAACCAAATAGTTTTAATTGTTCTAGTAAATATGTAGGCCTTGCCCTTCTGTCCTCCTTTCGATGTTTAACTAAATACAACAATTTTTCCTTTGTTTAAATAGTTTTAAAACAACTTGAAATGTAATTTTTAGGTTCTAATAAATGGCAACAATGTAAAAAGAGTAAGATTACTATTTTTCAAGATAAAATGAGTGTGCTTGTGCTATCCATAGAACACTAAATATATATTTATAACAAAGCATTAGTTTGGTATTTTATGTAAGTAGGACTAATGAACTACTCAAAATATATGTAGATCTGAACAAGAAAAATGTCTTATTTCTAGAATAACCAATCAGCCGCTAGTGTCCTCTCACCTGACTAGGGGCCCCATGTTGCTCTCCGAGGGCAGTGACTGTAGAAGAGATGGACCTGCCGACACTGGCCGCACCTACAAGTCAAACACGATAAAAACCAACACTCGCCACAAATAAACTATCCATGGATAAGTAATCCTTAGTGTTTATAATAATGAGGAGTTCGGAATGAAATAGTAATAAGCCTTATTTTGTATTTAAAAAAGCAGATTTGAAAATATGACATCTTATTTGACAGTTATTGGCAATTAATTACAAACTACATTTGACAATGTATTATATTGGGATTTTGCTGAGCAAGTAATCTTTTTTACCGTATGTTGGTACCCTGAGAATAGTGGCTATCCCGAACGGTTACTAGGGTACGGTACCCACACAAACAAAAGTTAAGATAACATTCCGACACTCACCCTCTCGGTCTGCGTAGCAGCATTGCAGGTCTCCGGGACGGAGCTGCTCGTGGCGGTGCTGGTCGTGTACTTGGTCATCTGGACCTGTAGCAACTGGATAGTCCGCTCCTTCTCCTCCAGTTGCTGCTGCAGCAGCACCGTCTGTCGGCGCAAGTCAGTCACTTCCTCTCCCGTACCACCACTACCACCGACCAGTTGCCCTTCACAGTCACCACCATCCTCGGAGCTTGCCAGGGAGTAGAAGAGACCATTCTGTAACATACTCACGTGTATACTCAAGGACAGATAAAATACACACGTGTATACTCAAGAACAGGGTAAAATACACACGTGTATAGTCAAGAACAGAATAAAATACACACGTGTATACTCAAGGACAGAATAAAATACACACATGTATAGTCAAGGAGAGAATAAAATACACACGTGTATAGTCAAGGACAGGATAAAATACACACGTGTATAGTCAAGGATAGAATAAAATAGAGTTCACTAACAATAGATGAGCATAAATATTCAGGGTTTAATATGGAAGTACTTTTCCCTCATCACCCCCCTCCCCGACCCCCTCAACATATATACACACATCCAGTCATGCAACCACAGGAAAGAAGAATAGGGGAATGGGGACAAATGAGGAATCCCCCCAGCCCTCGATCGCAAATAATGTCAGTAAAAACATAATTCATATAAGTTGAAATAAAATATATAAACCAATGGAGATTTGTTGAATGTAAAAGATCACATTTTAAGACAAGTTTACGAGTTGATATTTAAATTGTACACAGTAATACACATTAAAAACACTCTTAAAATTACAAATTTGGAAAAAAGAGTAGGGAATAGTTTAAAAACATTGTAGGAAAGGCCACTTTATGATTTAAATTAGTGAACTTAGATACTAAAGAAAGTTTTAAATAGCATCTAAGGACATTTTCTTGGCTAATACCTGGACGTGCACTACACACACATTTAGTGACAACACTTATAAGAATTAATTACTAAACTAGTGTCAACAGTTATTTTGGTGCCATATATATTAAAAACATGACTACTTCATCATAGTTCATTTTAAATTACTCGATTTTTATTTTGAATTAATTAATGTTTATATTTCTGGCGGTACAAACCATAAAACATAGTTTACCAAACCATTATCGCACACCAAATTTCTTTTGTATAGGACAGTAATTCATCCAAATTATTTGTTTATTAATAAAAATATATTTTAATATGTTAGTACTCACAAAGTTTTAGTTTTACCTAAAGTTAACTAGTTTCTTTTTACGAAAAAGTATGTTTCAAAGTCATGTTTTAAAAGAAAGTTGATTAAAGAAGACATATGGGTTGTTAAAAGGAGTTAAACTAGTGTGGTTGGAAAGAGGAAAAGAACTATCAGGTCAGTGTAAAATAACAACTCTATTGCAGTCAATCGGTAATTGGCATTCTGGTTTAGGACCAGGAACAGTAAAAGGCTGTCTCTATAACACTAATAAGGTGGGGACGCACGGACCTCAAGAAAAAGTCACCTTTTTTTTTCAGTTTTATAGTAAAACATTTGGATGTCAAAATAAATCAATTATTACTCAAGTATAAACAGAGTTTAATCTTATTCACACGGTGGTATCAACATTTGTTGACTATCTGTCACGAGCCTAGCGGCATTAGAAGACAAAACTTTTTAAATCAAGAGAGATAAGTTTAATTTAAGAACACCCTTGAAAGATATTCAAGTACTGTTGATATCACCAAATGAAGAAACCTAAGCAAAATGATTGTACTCGAGCAATATTTAATTTAATTTGACTCAAAAGAATGTTTTCTATAAAAAAAAAGCACTACAAAAACACTGTCCTTTTCTCCTGTCTCCTACAGCCACATCTTAATGTCTTATTCTAATCGTTTTATGTTGCCTTTTTACTCATATCACACATTTAACTTCCACACTTGAGCCATTTGATAAGGAACTTGTTTTTACCTTCCTTAAATGCTGCTACAGTAGCCTCATGGCTTCTTTGGTGCTGACTGACAGCTCACAGCTGACTTCTGACAGTCAACATTTAGGTATACACCTAAATGTTGACTGCCGGAATGGACATCTGCTAAACACATGTGTTTGCAGATCATATGGTTTGGCGTAGAGATACATAATTTTGTCTAGTAACTTTTCAAAGCTGTCAGTCAGCACCAAAGAAGCCATGGGGCTACTATAGTTGTGACAACTTGAGTTCATTTGCCATTCACAGATAACAGAAAACTTATCAAACAACATATTAGGACTGTCGAGGAAACTTTCACAAATATATCAAAACGGGTAATGGAGAGTAGTATATATTTAGTTCACAAATAACTGTAATGTACAAAATACTGCTAACACCAACCATTGTATAATGTAAATTACAGTATAGCAGGTTGCCTTTTAATGAAAACTCTTTCCAAAGAGAAATATGATACTGTAATTATAGGAAAAACTAAGACAAGCACGATCGGTGGATTATTTGGTAAATGAAATCGAGCAGTTTGATTCAGACTAACATTCGAGCAATTAGGACCAAGCTTTGCGGCATCACGCTAATTCAGCGGTTTTCAATTGTACCGATACACAATGTTCACTATGTTTGGAGTTTCCATCATTTTCCAGCATGCCGCGCATGGTCAATGGCTTTGATTATTTTATACCAATAATTCAGTCTGTTTACAGTAGGTATGGGCACTACAGAATAATGTTTACTATCATTTATCAAATTAATATTAGATAGTTTTCATTTGATTCTTTTCAATTGATTTCATATGACTAATTTGTATAATTTTCTAGGATTTATTAGGATTTTACAAGCATGATTTTAGGTCTTATAATTGGCCTCTTCCCATTGGGTTTGCCAGTCAGTATCCTGAACAGGGTTCTAGAATCTTCCATTCATGCTACATGTCCTGCTCACCGTAATATATGAGACTTGATTATCGTAACAATGTCTTGTGATGAGTACAGGTTATATAACTCATCATTATGTAACCTCCTCAACTCCCCAGTAATCTCATCCCTTTATGGACCAATTATCTTCCTAAGCGCTTTGTTTACTGACAACCTAAAGTTTTCGCTTTGTATGTAAGGTAAGAGAGTACATTTTACCTCTAATAAAAAACAAAAGATAAATGTATATCAACTGTTAAAATATAAAATTTGGATTTAACCTCAACTCACCTTCAATGAACTATCGAATGGGTTGAGAGTTTCTGCCTGCAAACACGAAACAAAATCAACATCAGCTAGTATACAAATAATATATATTTAAATCCAATTAATACATATTTTGATTTACAAATGAAATCTTTCCCCACATTGATACAATTCATTCTGCCCATCTCTTTCGCACGGTTGGTGTCGGGGTTAGCACTCGTGCAACGATATGAGTAGTCGAGATTTGACTGGGTTCATATCTCTGTTGGTGTATCAGAGACAGTTTTTCACAATACAATTTTCACCGTCCTGTCCCAGAGCAAACATTGGGGAACTCATTTTTTCAAAACAAATCTCATTTATACACCATTAAACCAAGTTGTTGGTAAATAAAACATAATATATATTTTTTACCACCAAGTTTTACTATCTATTCGGCTTCCACACGTATGTGACCGTTACAGTAGTGTTTTAAGGATAAGGAGGATTGAATTTGGAGGAAATGTAACTGCATTTGTGTGGAGAAAGAGTGGAAAATAGTTCAACAGCAATCTAGTCTATTTTAAGAGTAATGCTTTAAGATGTTGTTTTGTAAATATATTCATAAATAGTAAGTAATTTGATTCAATTTGATGGTGTCGCTAAACATGTTTTGGGAAATGACTCTGAAAGAAAGAAAATCTAAGGTTTGGCTGCAAGAAAGGACATTAAATCCCTCTATCTTCAAACATTGTTCAACCAACTCTTAGAAAGATTATAGAAGCCCACATTTTGGCGGTAAAGAAGTTTCTTAGTCTACACTGGGTTCAAATTTAGGTTATCAATGATCAACTTATAGTTCACTACATATGTAGTCCCAGCCGCAAATAACACCAACTTGTGTAAAAGTCAGAGAAAAGGTTTCAAACGCATAAGACAGAATATTTGTGGATAGTTCTGCATTTAGTCAAGATGTCTCAGGTGCGATGAATGCATGAAGAAATAAAGTGATCAAAAGTTGTGTTTTATAATCCCGTCGGAGAGAAGCAGGTTGTGACCGAATGTGAAGCAGGAAGTGAAACTCTTATAAACAAGAGAGAGAGAGAGAGGAAGCAACGGCCGGAAAATGTAAAGTAGAAAGAACCTGTCCACTGAAGGGTGTCGGTTTTCAAGGAAGAGCGGCTTGTCTCTCTTTCTCTCCCCCCTTCACCCCCTCGACGGTCAGAAACACAACACCCACCACACAGGTCTGATACAACAACGTCTGTTAGCATACCAAGGACTTCCTAGAGGTGCACTCAAGGTGTGTACAGGGGTCACAACATTATTACTATTCTATTAACCTAAAGCAGGAGTCTCCAAACTTTTGAGCCACGCGGGTCAAAAAATATATTTTACACGGGTTCGCTGTCCTAAGTAACGTTCACCTGTTCTTCAAGTAGCATTTTTGATGTTGATTCTTCTCTGTGAGAAATGAATCAATTTATATGTAACTATATTTATAATAATTAGTCAGCATAATTACTTATTTCTTAAATTAGGTAACATAATTACTTAGTTCTTAAATTAGGTAATATCTTTCAAGACTTTCTTTTTATAATCCTCTGCTGGGAGACTTGGAACTACCCAAAAATTGGCACAGTCAAGCTGTTCTATTGTCGGTATAAGGAATGGCGCCTGCGATTGAAAATTAGGGTTTGCAATTNGGGGGGGGGGGGGGGGGGGAGAAGCACCCATGCAGACAAGAATTGGACATGTCAAATAAACTGAAGTTGAGACACAACCTCTTAAAGAAAAAGCCAATGAATTTATTAAAAAATAAAGCGATAATACAAATAAAAAGATCAGAGTTTAAGGTTTAAATTTTTTATATTAATTTTATTTCGAGTAGAAAGACGACAAATGGGTTTTAATTCTAGCTTCCCAACATCTTTAAATACACCCGCTTTGGCGGCCGTGTGGTCTAAAGCGCTACTCTCACAGTAGATTATACTGCCGATGACCGGGAGATTGAGGTTTGAATCTCGGTAGGGTGGTTTCTCCAAAATGATTTTCCACTAAAATAAGGATACACTTCATATAAACAGAACCTTCTTCATTCCTAAAACAATTAGTGTAATTAGTACGTAAGCATATAAACCAAAAGGTAGTAATAATATTTAGAACCGCGTCTTACTACCCGTTCGGGTGTTCGGGTTGTACACTTGGGACTGTGGAGTAACATCGGAGCACAGAGTGACACTATGATAATTAGATCACGGGACAGCTATATTTCTTTAAAATCTACTTCCCTTATCCCCACCTAAGTGTAAATATGTGGATATACAGGGCGTTAAAATAAAGCCAAGCATAAAAAATATAAGGGAAAAATTACCATCAATTTACAGGCACTTAATGTTATTAACACATTGGAAAAACCTTTTAATTAATTTTGAACCCTGTGTGTGATGAATACTATACTTGAACCTAATTGGTACTAAAAACAAGTCTCATTAATAGTTAATTAGTCGATATTAATAGCACACAACCTTATTATATCACAGAACAGGGACTGTAAGTTAAACATACATTGGAAGAAATGTCAATCTCAGTATTATATTATCTGAATGTTTCATTTTTCTTTTCGTCCAAAAATTATTTACCTTAAAGTGTGTGATGGAAACTTAATAAAACAAAAAGTGGTTTTATTTAGGACAGTAAATTAGCTCTCGAAATAAGTCTTATTTTAATCATATGCTAATTCCAAAGTGTCCCTTACCCTCGTCAAACCGTTCTCTTCATTCTGGTCAAGGAACACCCGTCAACAACCAAACACCAAACAAACAAAAATAATAAACAAAATAAATCGGAAATAAAAACAAACAAAAACATNAAAAAAAAAAAAAAAAAAAAAAACGGAAAAAAAAACAAAAAAAAACATTAAAAAAAAAAAAACTACAGTACTAAAGAATTAAAAAATTACTTGTAAGAAACCACTAAAAATAAATCTCAATATACGATATAATATAAAAATATACTATTCAAATACCATGCATCAGTACCCAAAATTGAACACGTATGCAGAATAAACAAAATTATAAGCTTAGTCATTATAATTTCTAATAAAATTAAAGAATGTATAGGTATGATTAAATAAAATTTTAAAAGTTTAGGCCCTAAATGCCATAAAACTACAGTTTCAGGGAAAATAAACACATATGTTTTGAATATCTATGAGTACAGTAAAATCCCGTTAAACCGAACCCCCGTAGTCCAGAATCCCGGATAATCCTAACACAATTTAAGGAGAATGAGGGAATAAATTAAGTCAAATGAACTATATTTTATTGTTTAACAAGCTCAAAGCTAAACAATAATTGTAAGAAATAGTGATATCTGATAATAAACGTTTAATATTTATCTGTTGAAGTCAACACAATGTGTTTTTCTGTAACTGAAAATAATTACAGTGCATATCAAATGTTACAAATCAGTTAAATAAATGAAAATTTGATTTAATCTCATTCAACTGTAATTTAAAAATTGTGAAAATACTGTTTCCCTGTTTTCTCCTGTTCAATCCGAACAAGAGAATCGGTCCCAATTAGTTTGGATTAACGAGGTTCTAGTGTATCATAGTTTTCAAATACTCGCTACAGATAAGGGTCAGGTAGTTAAGTATAAGTTAAAAATCAGATCAAGCGGCGCTTACCTCCTGGAGGACTCTCTTCAATTTCAACAACATTGTTTTAATACTGACAATATCCTGGAACATGTACTGGTAGGTACCGCGATCCAGCCGAATAGAGCCGTCCTCACACTCACTGGCCTGAACCTAACAGACATCACATATGACATTAATGCTAGCATACACACACATACACACACGCACTGATTTTAGGTTCAGAAGAGTAGAGGAAATTCAAACAAACTTATCTGCAGCAAACATTGATAGCAATTTACTATATTATTTAATGAGAGCTGCAGTTAGCCTAACTTGATGTATTAATTAATATATATATATATTTAAATTTTAGCACGGCATCTCACAACCCATTCAGGTTATATGATTAAGTGCTAATTACACTAATAGTTTTAGGGATTAGGAAGGATATATATATTCTTCCTAATCCCTATATATATATATATATATATATATATATATATATATATAGAGAGAGAGAGAGAGAGAGAGAGGGAGTGTACCCACATTTGTGTGGAGGGAGAGTGGAAAACCATGTCGGGGGAAAAAACCAACTTCAGTACACCCGACCGAGATTCGAACCTTGATCTCCCCAACATTGGCAGTCTAGCCTATTGCAAGAGTAGCGCCTTATAACCACTCGGGCCACAAAAAGCGGGTTACGAATACATTAAAATTATTTTAGCAACTTTAGAAACTACCAGATAATGTCCAGATAATGTCTATTTGTATAGGTAGAATTATTCGCTGATGTTTTCTAGGTTTGTAAACCATCCAGCCACAGCACAATATGGCGATAAGCCGCATAGCTCAGATGAATCACCGAGCATTTATGAATGGTTATCAACATCAACTAATGACAACCTGGGTCCTGCCTTGGTAAGGATTGCCATAGCATGTCTTGGTGATTTAGCATGTTTGAAACACATCAACATAATCATCATCGTCACCATCATAAGTTTACCACCTGCGGCCGGCTCAGTTTAGTAAAATTCCTCCATCTTCCTCTATCCCTCCACCATTATTCCTCCTTTAATTGCTCCTAATCTTCTCCTTTCTCTAACACTTGGTATCTGCTCCTCCCCAATCTTTCTTGGCCTCCCTTGCGATCTCTTTCCTACATACTTCATTTCCAACATTTTCTTCGACATCCTCTTTTTCTCTCCTCATTCCATGCTCATAACCATCTCAATCTGATTTGAAACTATCAAAGACTTTATTTAATAGGACATGTTTTGTTTTTTAAAGGGCTGCCAATGATCAATTTAATTTCAATCTGATAAATATTGGTTTAACAAATGATCCCCACCAATTTGTTGCGGACTCACCTGCCTGGGAGGCCTCAGAGGACTCCCCAAGGACCGAGTCTTGGAGTCGAGCGAGTGAGGAGAGTCAGAGGCGCTGCTGCAGGTCCGGGACCGGAGTGCCCTTGCTGGTCGAGTCACCGGCAGTCTGAGGAATATCACACACACTGTCATCAGATCTGTTCATAGACCTGATCAGGGGTAAGGGGTGCAACAAGGGGGGAATTCTGGAAAGGATCACACTCCAAATTACTCCTAGATACACTCAATTTTTTTTAATAGCGCAGAAGATCACTTTAAATGGCCTTAAAGAGCATCCAAATTTCAAAAAAAAATCTAGGATAACACCCCTTTAAATAGCTTTTTAGAGGAATCTGATGTTTTAAAAGTAAAATTAAAAAAAAAATAAAGGCGAGGACTATTAAAAATTGCTTCTAGAGCCATCCAATTTCCAAAAATGTGTTAAAGTAGGACCTCTTCATATTAATAGCTTATAAAAATGAGGGGGAAAGAGGGGGGGGGGTGAAAGGCAGGTCACTAAAGAAACTTTTTTTTTGCTTGTCTACCCTGCTTCCCTCTACACAAATAAGGTTCCACCAGCAATACACCTGCATTTGCGTGGAGGGAGAGAGAAAAAACCACTCACAGTACACCCGGCCGAGATTCGGACCTCTATCTCCCCGTCATCGGCAGTCCAATCTACTGCGAGAGTGACGCCTTAGACAATGCAGCCAAAGTAAATAAGTAGTATACATTTTGTCAAGAGTATGTCTATCATGTTTTATGTCGGCTTTAATCCCATTAGGTAGTTTTAGGGTAAAAAAGCTGTAATATCCGTAGTATTTTTATTTGTTCAAAGTCCTAGCCGCACAGATCATGTGAGTCAACACCAGATAAAATATTGCACAATTGTATCTCCATCAGGTCAAGGAATGTTAGGCGACCTTTTAAAATCATTACCCTAGGGTCAATTGGCGCCTGAAAGGTCACTCAAGTCTGTCACAAGGTCCTTGCCATCATTTTGGAAGCAACACAACTATTTTTAGTGTCTTTCAACTGAGAATAGTGGTCTTTTGCCCATCTCTACTTTTAATTGCACGCAAATGGAGATGAGAAATAATCATTATTATTATTATTATTATTATTATTATTGGCACCGCGTCTTACTACCCGTTCGGGTTATACGCACTTACGCTAATGTGTAATGGNTAACTTTTAAAATAAAAGTGATTAGCAACTTAACACCCACCTCCTTAAATCCTTGTAATTAAATTGTAAAAATACTTAAGGCGCTACTCTCGCAAGAGACTAGCCTACCGGTGACGGGGAGATAAAGGTTCGAATCCGGGTCGGGTGTACTAAGTTTTTCAAAAAAACCGTTTTCCATCCTCCCCACACAAATGCGGGTACATTTCCAATAAATATAACTTTCATAATCCCTAAAACCTATCAATATAATTAGTATTTAAGCGTATAACCCGGACGGGTAGTTAGACGCGGTGAAAATCCAACCGATCTGACCCCGAGAATGCGAGTGTTCTGTCCAATTTTTCAATTTTGTGTAAAAGAGAATTGAAGTTTGACCTTGTGTATAAAACCAATGTTACCAGGGGACAACTCGAGTTTGTAACTTCTAAGTAATTATATAGTATTCTGAAAATTATATTTTTAGCACCGCGTCTTACTACCCGTTCGGGTTATACGCTTTAAGTACTAATTACTCTAATGGATTAGGAATTGGGAAGGTTGAATTAGAGGAAGTGAACCCGCATTTGCGTGGAGGGAGAGTGGAAAACCATTTAGGAAAAACCTCCCCCAGTTCACCCCACCGAGATTCGAACCTTGATCTCCCCGTTCTCAGCAGTCGAGCTCAACACGACAAGCGCGTTAGCCAACTACGCCACCGAGGCGGGTCTGAAAATTATAAAATGACACCTGGACACGGGAATCGAGCCCGGGACCTTTGGCTTAGTACGCCAATGCTCTAACCACTGAGCTATCCAGGATTCGTCCCGTGCCCAAAGGTCATTCTTCACTCATATATGAAGGCAGAGTCTGTGATGGACGTGCGGAAATCATCGGCTGCCAAAAGAAATCACATATTAATAGCAGCCAATTTACACACGTCCATCACAGCCTCTGCCTTAAAATATGAGTGAAGAATGACCTTTGGGCACGGGACGATCACTGGATATCTCAGAGGTTAGAGCATTGTCGTACTAAGCCAAAGGACCAGGGTTCGATTCCCGTGGCCAGGTGTCATTTTTTCAACTTTCAGAATATATCTCGATGGAGAATTTTTCTCAATAAAATGCATTAAATAATAGCTTCGGCTATTTGATTCCAATTATATACAGTAGCCCCATGGCTTCTTTGGTAATGACTGACGGCTTTGAAAAGTTAACAGACCAAATTATGTATCCCTACGCCGAACCATATGATCTGCATAAATATGTGTTTAGCAGCTGTCACTTCTGAGTCAAAATTTAGGTATATACCTAAATGTTGACTGTTAGAAGTCAGCAGTGAGCTGTCAGTCATCACCAAAGAAGCCACGGGGCTACTGTATATACCTACATGTTGACTGTTAGAAGTTAGCAGTGAGCTATCAGTCAGCACCAAAGAAGCCACGGGGCTACTGTATATACCTAAATGTTGACTGTTAGAAGTTAGCAGTGAGCTATCAGTCAGCACCAAAGAAGCCATAGGGCTACTGTAGTAGTCTAAATTTCACCACAGGTGAGTCATATGCATTCTAAACAGACGTAAACACCAAATATCTCAAATTTAACAATTTTGAAGATAGAACACTTGCATTCTCGTGTGGGGAAATGATCGCCGGGGAAAGCGAACGATAACAGAGTTCCTGTAGGTCAAGTGTTTTGCGGTGAGACCAATCCATAGATCAATACACCCCGTGTGTACCAAGAGGAGTGGCAGGGCATGCGCACTAGAGGTCATAACACGTGGGAGGACCAATCAAGGGGATATTACATGGTGTCGACTCAACTTGATCAATGAAACTCCTGAAATTCCCGACTCGAAATTATGTCACACGCTTCTAACTTGTCTCGACCTCACGTTTTTTACTAATCTTTTTTATGAATAATATTATTATTAGCACCGCGTCTTACTACCCGTTCGGGTTATACGCACTTACGCTAATGTGTAATGGTAGGGTGATTGTGAGATGAAATGAAGGACCTACAGTTTAACGTGGAATCCGAACCACGGTGGAGGCCTGGCATTCC
>CABFVX010004462.1:0-12857 GCA_902151425.1 Timema shepardi | reverse complement strand
TCGATATCTTGGAGAGCCCCAATGCCCCCCCCCCCCCCTCGCACAGCCGCCACTGAAAGTGCCCGAACCAGGTTTTTATTCCTTCTAGAGAAGGTTCGGCGAGTTCCCGAGACCGCGATGTGACTGTTCCAGCCTGAAGGTTACTTTACTCTGTTCCATCAACATATCAGCTTCGGTGGCCGCATGGTCTAAGGCGCCACTCTCACGGTACACTAAACTGCCGATGACTGGGAGAGCAAGGCTCGAATCTATTTCGGGTGTATTTTCCAAAATGGTTTTCCACTCTTCCTCCACGCAAATGCGGGTACACGTCCTTCTAATTACCTTTCCTACTCCCTAAAGCCATTGGCGTAATTATTAAATAAGCGTAAAACCCAAACGGGTAGTAAGACGTGCTGCTAAAAAAAAAGTTGAGGCGCACTTGTCTGTGGTCTAAAGCGTTTAATTCAAATCGACCTCAAGTGGTTTTGGGGGTAATGTGCTCCCCTCAGGACCCGATGTTCGTGGGTTCAAACCCAGTCGACGTCAGCGGATTTTTATTGAGCGATAAAAATCCGTAGCACAACTTCCTTCGGAGGGATGAAGTGAGGCCTTCGGTCCTATGTCGATTGTAACACGGAGAAGAAACCTGGGAGGTATGTGGAAATACCTTTACCGGCAAAATTTGGTTGAATCTTTCATTCTCGCTCATAGAAATGTTCGTGTGCTGATATAATCATTCGATCCAGAGAGTGAGTGTTAAATTCAATAAATAAAGTAGTTCCGTTCAAGACACCAATCAACCCCCGCCGAGAGTTTATGTAGAGGACTACCCCAAACAATAGCGGTGGAAGCTTATTGTATAAAGAGTAAGGCGACAGTTGTCAAAAATAAAGTTGTGAGGAGCTAGGACTCTCAAGACTAAGAGCTTCCTCCAGCTAATGTTTGAAATTTGGATGCCCTTAGAAGCTATTTAAAGTGGTACATTTTTAGAAAATTGAGTATCACTAAATAGTATCAGAAATCTGATACAAAGCCATCTTTAAGCTTCATCTTTTAGAATATCAGAGTGAAATAAATATAGAAATGTGGAGTGGGGGGCGGCAATTTCCTTTCCGCAGGTTACACCAGCCTAGATTCAAACCTTGACCTCCTAGTCACCTACAATCTAGAATGTCACAAGCCCGACACCTAATACCATGTTATCACCGGCGCGTACAAAGTAATACAAATAACAGCAATTTGTGTTAAATAAAGCGCAATGAGCAAAAACAATAAAATGATAGAATATTAGGAAAATTGTAGAGCACAAATTAAAGTAAAAACACCAACACATATTTACACACACACACACACACACGCACACACACGCACACCAATATTTCGATACTGTTATAGCATCTTCTTCAGGAAGTAATAATAGACTGAACAGGATGTTGTCTTCAGTGATGCCAACTTGATTGGTAAGGATGAAAACTTCTCTGGTGGAGTTAATATTTGAATGTTTCTGTTACTCTATGGAAGGTATATTGTGCTAGTGTAGCCTCTGGGTTGAAATTAGCGAATATTTAGGTTGGGTGGTTTTCTAGACTTTGTGATCCATTGATGTGCCAGTTCCCATCTTAACTGAGATATATTACATTGTGTCTTGTGAATGATTTTTAACACCTTGACAGTGTACAGTAGCCCCGTGGCTTCTTTGGTGCTGACTGGCAGCTCACAGTTGACTTCTGACAGTCAACATCTAGGTATATACCTACATTTTGACAGGCAGAACTGACAGCTGCTAAAGACATGTTTTTGTAGATCATATGGTTCGGCGTAGGGATACATAATTTTGTCTGGTAACTTTTCAAAGCTGTCAGTCAGCACCAAAGAAGTCATGGGGCTACTGTAGCAGTCCTGAGGGAGATGCTATAGTAGCATCGACATATCTAAGTGTGTGTAAATATGTGTCGATGTTTCTTACTTTACTGTACCATTTTCCTAATATTCTATCATTTTGTTTATCACAAACAAAACAAACAAATGTACAGGCAGACCGAGACCAGACTGGATCTGATGAAAGCATGACCCAAATAGCAAAGGTCAATCCAGATGGAGCTTGCGAACGTGAAAGAGGTCAACAGTGGCGTGGAACGGTAGCACGACTCTCACCCGTGACAAACACAGAGACTGTCCCCAGGGACGAGAGGTTAGGTTCGAGCCTAGGTGCGGGCACAGTAAGAGCAATGCCGGGAGAACATTTTTTAGATAATACAAACACATTATTTTGCTGTAAACATTTACACCATTGAACTAATTGTTATGGATTAAATTGCAAAGATATTATATTTGATAGTTACAGTTATAGCTGCCTAAATATCATATTTAAATTGTAAAATGACACCCGGATCTGAAATCAAACCCGGGATCTTTGGCTTAGTAGGTCAATGATCATTTTTCAATTTATAGAATATGATATTTAGATGTGGTTACAACCGTAATTATCAAATATGATAGTATGTATATTTAATCCATCGTGACAAGCCCATTAGTACAGTTGTCATTGTACTAATTGTACAACTGGCAGCACAAAGCTCCAACAAGTCGAAGGCGCCTGCATCATTGATAGCTCATCATCTTAATTGATCACACACATATGTAGCTGACAATTTCCCCATGTCCGTCACAGAGACTGCCTTAAAATGAGAGAAGAATGACCCTGGGCCACAGACAAATAATATATTATTATTATTAGCACCGCGTCTTACTACCCGTTCGGGTTATACGCACTTACGCTAATGTGTAGTGGTAGGGTGATTGTGAGATGAAATGGAGGACCTACAGTTTAACGTCGAATCCGAACCACGGTGGAGGCCTGGCATTCCCCACATTCACAAGATGTCTTGTCAGAGGTGAAGGAAGGGTTTGGTAATCAGATGAATCTTTGCCGGGACCGAGGATTGAACCCCGGCCACCAGCATAGAAGTCTGACACCTTACCTCTAGACCACCAGGTCTCCCGACAAATAATATATCCAGACACTCAACCACCAGGTTAAAATGGTTGCGCTCCTTCACCCCTAGGATCGCTGCTGTTAGTCCTATCATCACCCAGCAGTGACACTAGCGAAGCCCAGTGTTGAAGGACTCAAGCTGGCGAAAAGAGAGCAGCGAAACCCCCGTAAAGTTGAGAGTCTGTTTCTTACGTGTCTGTGGTCAGGGCACGGGACTATTCCTGGATAGGTCAGTGGTAATAGCATTAGTGTACCAAGTAAAGAGCCAGGGTTCAATTTCATGTACAAGTGACATTTTTCAATTTAAAGAATTCAACTAATTTCATGTGTTATCTGTGCTCATATTATCTATCAAAAGTAACAGTAACTCCCATTTGCCATTTGAAAGTAATTTTACTAGCTTTCATAAATAACTGATATTGTCCTTTCAATCACGTTATTAGAGTGTATATATAGTTAGTGCTACAGTCTAATTTTAGTAGTAAGAGCCTTCCTTATATGACAGCTTCGTAAGTTATTAGATCATCTTTCACATATTCACGTGTCAGCTGTCACTTTTGATAGTTATCATAAATATATATAAAACAACACTTATGAGATTGTAAATGTGATCAATGATGACCGCAAATTAACATTTTGTCATTTATAATAAAAGTGAAATGATGAACCTAAGTTTAGAAACAAGGTCACTGTTAGCTGTCAATATTGACAACATTTAACTTTACAATATTATAATTTTATCATAATTGAGATACTCTGTCAAAAATGACATCTGGACGGAGAACATTGATATGATGTAATAATATATGAAAGTAGTTTTTTTAGAACCACGTCTCACTACCCATTCGGGTTAGTTATACGCTTATGTACTAATCACTCTAATGATTTCAGGGATTATGAAGGTTATTTTTCGTTAAGTGTAGCCTCATTAGCATGGAGAGAGAGTGTAAAACCATGTTGGGAGAAAAATCACCCTTAGTACACCCGGCCCAGATTCGAACCTCGATTCTCCTCGTCCTCGGGAGTTTAGTCGACTGAGAGAGTATATCGCCTTAAACAACGCGGCCACCGATGTGGGTTTGAAAGGAGTTGGAAGAAACTTTCTCAAGTGTTTGATACCTACCATCTTATACCTGCAATTATTACACCTTGTAACAACCTCGTCTAATTACTTGGTATCCGTTATGTCCGTAGTCCGTAAGAAACCACTACTCGACCAACAATAGCATAGATATTTCTTACTGTACACCTCCACAGGGATGTATGGTTACACCAAATTTCAGCCTCATTCACTAATTATTATTATTATTATTATTGTGTCTTACTACCCGTTCGGTTTATACGCACTTACGCTAATGTGTAATGGTAGGGTGATTGTGAGGTGAAATGGAGGACCTACAGTTTAACGTGGGATCCGAACCACGGTGGAGGCCTGGCATTCCCCACATTCACAAGATGTCTTGTCAGAGGTGAAGGAAAGGTTTGGTAATCAGATAAATCTGTGCCGGGACCGAGGATTGAACCCCGGACACCCAGCACAGAAGTCTGACACCTTACCCCTAGACCACGAGGTCACCTTGTTACTTGTGAATCCGGCGAGGCTGAGTGAGGATGGTCGAGGTGTCCAATCACTAGTAACTTGTTCCGATCACCGTCAGTAAATAAATCACACGACCTAATATGGAGCCAAAGGTGAATATGTGTGTGGGTAGACCGCCTTTAGACTAAGTAGGGCGATATGCAACTACATCTAGAGGCTACAGAGCTGACGTCTTATGAAAACTTTCATTACGTTAAAAAAAAAAGCAAATGTGGACAAAAGAAGCCTTCGATGAACCTACAGCGAGTTGTTGAATGTTTCCTGGTCACGGCTTTTTTTTAAATCACCTGGTCTTACTAACCGTTCAGATTATACGCCTCTGGTTTTGAAGATTAGCACGGTTATATTTGGAGAAAGTGTGCCCGTATTTGCGTAGAGGGGTGGCAGAAAACAATTTTGGAAAAACCAACATCAGTACACCCGACCAAGATTCGAACCTCGATCTCCCCGTCATCGGCAGTCTAGTCTACTGCGAGAGTAGAGTAGATGACATTTTATAGAGTGAAAAACAAATCAATTATAATTCTAAAACTGTCCCACGGAGCCCAATTTGAAAAACAACGCTGGTCTAAGGCATCGCTTTCACAATAGACTGGAATGCCAATGACGACATCAGGGTTCAAATCCTGGTCGGGCTACTCTGGGGTGGTTTCCCACTTTCATTACGACGTATATTCGGGTACACTTAATCTCAAACCAACCTTCATCTCCAACACACTGGCGTAATTAATCCATATTCGTATAACCCGAACCCAAACCTTTTCCATCGCGTTTTACTGTCCGTCCTAGTAGCCAAGTGTGAGGGAAGTTATAACTTTTAAAGGAAATGTACCCGCGTTTTCGTGGAAAGGAAAGAGAGTAGATAATTTAGTTAAAACCACCCCCATCTTTAGTGTTTAATGTGACCTTCCAAAATTTTACACTCTTTTAGAATTATATTTCAGTGGAAACTTGTTAAAAAAAATTATTGGGGACAAAACAAAGTACACGTAAGTTAAGCAACACAGGAGAAAATGTGATATTCGGATTATTTAGAAGATCACTAGGCTGTTCGAAGTTGAAGTTAAAACTTTATACAAGATTTTACAACACAACATTAAACAACTGAGGTTGAGATCCGCGACCTTGACCAACGAAAACAAAGTTATTTGTCCACGATAGTGAATCATGGTATTTTAACAGTTTACAACTGGACCTTGGTTTAGTTCGGACTAGTTATTTTTTGTTTGGAAAACCATTTGTATTAATCACAACTTGTGAACGTGTGGAATGCCAGACCTCCACCGTGGTTCGGATTCCACGTTATAACTGTAGGTCCTCCATTTCATCTCACAATAACCCTACCATTACACATTAGTGTAAGTGCGTATAACCCGAACGGGTAGTAAGACGCGGTAATAATAATAATAATAATAATTTGTAATTCCTTTAATAATATAGAAATTCTATATCTATGCTGTGTTTTTATATTGGGGCAAATTTTAATTAAGGTCTTCAATAATGTTTATTGGTTATTAATCAAGAGTACAATGTCTCTCATACGCGCTTCGGTGGCCGCATGTTCTAAGGCGCTACTCTCGCAGTAGACTAGACTGCTAATATACTGGAAGATCAAGGTTCGAAACTAGGTCAGGTGTACTGAGGGTAGTTTTTTCTGAAATTGTTTGATACCCGCCATCCACGCAAATGCGGGTACACTATAAATATAACCTTAATAACCCCAAAAATCATTAGAGTAATTATTAAATAAGTGGGGAGAAAAAGTTGGGTCATTAAATTTTTAGGACAACCTTGACAAATATATAACTATTGATATAACCACGCGAAGAACATTAAACTCTAGTTGATTAAAGAATTCAATATAATTCAATAGATTGATGAATCAAATAAATAAGCTAAGGAATTTGGAATTCAAAAAAAATTATTTTTTCAATATTACAGTATCAATTGTCAGTTCTTACAGTTAATCTTATTATAATTATTCAATCTTATTAATATTTTCATTTAACATTATACCAAGTGTAACGATTTTCCAGTATATGAATTCATGTTAACTTTTAATGTTATATTTTAATGTGTATGGTGCGACTTGACTCACATTTTAATGTGTTTTTATTCAATGTTTTTTTGTCTAATTTATTTAAGAAAATTAATATCATTCACTTTTACTGACTCACAATGACATTTTAGAAACTTATTTATGGTTCACTGTTATCAATTTAATTTATTTGATTCATCAATCTATTGAATTATATTGAATTCTTTAATCAATTATATCTGCTTCCTTACTACAACTTCATCATGTTTTTCAAGAATTAAACTCTAGGTTTGTAAATTCTAATGGAGCAATATTTGACTCATTTTGACCGAAACAAGTATTGCTATTAAAACTGAAAACTAGAGATCTTAGCGCTCACTCCCTGCAACTCACCTTCTGTTCTGTTTGAGAGGGATGCCACTAAGGGCGCTAGTGCGGGTTTCCCAAATGGGGGGCGGATTAGAGTCCAATATACCGGGGGGTTTGGCCACCCCCAACCCCTTTTTCTTCCAAGGTAATTTCAGGAATGTTAATTTTTGAGAGAGAATTTCAGAACATGTGAACATAATTATGAGATAATTATATGAGTTTCAAGAGCCAATAATAATTTCACAAAAAAGTTTTTGAAATGTTCACAAAAAAATTAATTTTAGTTTTAACTGATCCCGTTGAAAAGAAACATATTTTTCAAAGGTTTATTGAACAGAACAAAATGAAAAGAAAGCTGACCGGATGGAAGGAAATCTACATTTATCATTTTTATTTCTGTTAGCTCGGATATAGATGATTCAAAGTTGTTAATAGAAAATTTAAGACAAATCACAAATATACAACTTTATTTTTTTCCGTAAGCATTAACGAAAAAAAGAAGTAAATATTGCAAAGTTAGGAGGGACTGAATTCCCCCCCCCCCCCCCNCCCCCCGCCCTCCAATCACTCATTTATTGGCACCCCATGGGTGGTCTTCGGCTAAAGTGCTCGCCTCAAGCCTCAATGTTCGTGGGTTCAAAACCAGCCTGGGTCAACGTATTCTTCTTGAGTGATAAAAAATCTGTAGCACAACTTCCTACGGAGGTGGAGTAAAGCCGTCGGTCCTATGTCTATCATGGCATGTAAAAGAACCCTGTAAGGAAGGTATGCGAAAATACCTTTCCCGGAAAAACTGGTAGGACCTTTCACTCTCGCTCAAAGAAATTCTCGTGTGGTGATGTAATCAGTCGGTTCGGAAAGTGCACGTTTAAAAATTTATAGTTAAAAACTAACTAAAAAAACGTACCTAGCGAAGATGCGAGTGAGACTTTGAACTGGACTAAGTATATGTGAGACGTGAGAAAGATTCATCACACATCAGTTATGCCAATGCAGGTGTGACCTTGAGATCAAATTAACGTCCAGGGACACGACTATAGCTATCACACGTCCAGCATATGTGACTATCGCAGCCCCCATACTGTGAAAGAGGTCACACACATCCACGACCGTTATTCACACGTGATAAGGTGTACCGATGATTTTTTAATTACTCTTCGCACCTTACTACCTGTTCAGGTTATATTATTATTACCCGCCTCTGTGGCGTAGTTGGCTAACGCGCTTGTCGTGTTGAGCCCGACTGCCGAGGACGGGGAGATCGAGGTTCGAATCTCGGTCGGGTGAACTGGGGGTGGTTTTTCCTAAATGGTTTTCCACTCTCCCTCCACGCAAATGCGGGTTCACTTCCTCTAATTCAACCTTCCCAATTCCTAATCCATTAGAGTAATTAGTACTTAAAGCGTATAACCCGAACGGGTAGTAAGACGCGGTGCTAAATATTATTATATTATTATTACTATCATCACAGTGTATTACTACCCGCTCGGGTTATACGCACTTACTCTGATAAACTAGTGGGGTAGGGATAGGAAGGAAGCATTTGAAAGGTAATCACTCAACTTTGAATGGAAGGAGAATGGAAAATCGCCCTCAGTAGACCAGACAGATTCGAACCCCGATCCCCTCGTCTTCAGCAGATTAGTCTAACACTAAAGTGACGCCTTAGACCATTCAGCCACCGAAGCGGTTATCAAGTAATCTATAGGTAGTACTTGATTACCAAACCCTTCCTTCACCTCTGACAAGACATCTTGTGAATGTGGGGAATGCCAGGCCTCCACCGTGGTTCGGATCCCACGTTAAACTGTAGGTCCTCCANCAATCACCCTACCATTGCACATTAGCGTAAGTGCGTATAACCCGAACGGGTAGTAAGACGCGGTGCTAATAATAATAATAATAATAATAATAATAATAATAATAATGATAGGTAGTACCGACGTAACCATTCGTAAATAAAATCAAAACGTTATACAAGTGATATCGCAAAGAAAGTGTGATATAATGAAGTATTTAATCTCAAGTTTGACATCACTAGAACCCGCTTCGGTGGCCGCATAGTTTTAAGGCGTCACTCTCGCAGAAGATTAGACTGGCGATGACGGGGAGATCGAGGTTCGAATCTCAGTCTGGTGTATTGAGGGTGGTTTTTACAAAAGGGTTTACCACTCTCCCTCCATGCAAGTGAAGGTACATTTCCTCTAAATATAACCTTCATCCCTAAAAAAACCTTAGCATAATTAGTACATAAGTGTATAATCCAAACGGGTAGTAAGACGTGGTGCTAAAAATAAGAAAATTCTGGGAGCTGAAGGAGGAGGCAGAGAACAGGGGAAAATGGTGGTCTAAGCTCACTGACAGAGGGAATGGAGCTGTCGCAGGACAGAACACCTAATAAAATTAATAACAGTGTGTTATTGCACGTTTAAGATATCCACATATTTAAAATAATAGGTAAGGATGAGAAATATGTAATTTAGNGCGGATTGGTGGTCTAAGTTCATTAACAAAATGAAGAGACCTGTCTTAAAAAAAGAATACCCGATAATAATAATAATAATCGCAAAGTATTAGATATCAAGTGCAATGTATGACAACGTATTTAAATTTGAATGTTTAAACGCAAAGTATTAAAAAATAATCACTTAAAAAAAAAAGGAAAACAAATTATATTTTAGTATTTAGGTTTCAAAATCCTAAAACACCACAAAATGTCGTGAAAAGCGCATTAAATAAAAAGAGACAACCCCAAGAATGACGCACATCTTTGCTTCTTTTTAACTAATGACGCTATTAAAAAAATAAGTTTCCTTTTTAACGTGACTTGTCGCTAAAATAACCCGCGCGAGCGAGCCATCCCCAAGACGCGACGCGACACGTGAATGAACTCACAGAGTTGGTGTGCGCGTGTAAGAAACCAGTCCAAGAGTACCAAGGACATACCCGGCCGGAGTTTTATTTACCTGGGAAATTTATTTGTATTATCAGTGGCTCGAGCTCGAATCTATTTATAATTTTTTTTTTTACATTTAATGTTTCGAGGTGATATTTTTTTTACACCCACACACATACCTAATCACGCTAGAACCACGTCTTACTACCCGTTCAGGTTATACGCACTGTAATGTACCTGCTTTGCCCCTAAAGAATATGTGAGAGCATTGACAATAATATCGTCCTAATTTTATAAACGTATTTTATTTTATTTAAATAATACAATCTATTACGTGGCGCTTAAAGCACTTATTCTTCCAAGAAGGCACAAGAGCCACTATAAATGACGTCAGACTGCGTGACGTAGGATCTGTAAAGTCAATATGACAATTTAAAGTATTTATAAGAAAAGAAAAATAACTTCCTCTTCTCGAAAGATCGATATACATTTTTAAAAGGTAATTTGAGTCAGTTTCCTGTTCTCGAACATTCTACTTCCATCCAGATGTTTTTTATATTATATTTTATTTTTTCTAAACAAGATTCTTGAAGCTTCTGTGAGCAATGGATATATACGAAGGATGGGGCAATAGAACCTCACTAGGAGACCACTCCTTGATGTACTCGGACTGCAACTCCTGTGCGCGATTACTACGATCGTGTTATCAGCCGCCTCTCTAAAAGAGTTACGCTACGCGACATGATCAGTTTTCCGACCATTACAAATAGTGATTACTGAATAAATAAATAGTATCAAACTTTACAATTGTGTTATTATTCAATACTAAATAAAGTGATTTATATCAGTAACATTTCAATTGGCGCCCAACTGTGGAACCCATAAAACCAGAACTTTTTAGCACTTACGCTAATATGTAATGGTAGGGTGATTGTGAGATGAAATGGAGGACCTACAGTTTAACGTGGAATCCGAACCACGGTGGAGGCCTGGCATTCCACACGTTCACAAGATGTCTTGTCAGAGGTGAAGGAAGGGTTTGGTAATCAGATAAATCTGTGCCGGGACCGAGGATTGAGCCCCGGACCCCCAGCACAGAAGTCCGACACCTTAACCCTAGCCCGCCAGGTCACCTACCTTTCCGTTTATGTTCGACACACTCCTGTTAGATTGACTGCCGATGACGGGGAGATCAAGGTTCGAATCTCGATCAGGTGTACTGAGGGTGTTTAAAACAATTGTTTTCTACTCTCCCTCCACGCAAATTCGGGTACACTTCCTTTAAATAAAATATTCCTCATCCCTAAAACTATTAGCCTAATTAGTAAACGAGTGTTTATCCCTAATGGGTAGTAAGACGTGGGGCTAATAATAATTTAAACATGGTAGTTTTAAAATGAAAAATCTTTCAGTGTGTTCTCCATTTCGTTGTTGCCGGGAAACCTCACTTTGACCCGACTCGAGCAAAATCTTTTCTCGGGCTATTTAGAAACGAGGGGTCGCACGGCCCTCCTAAAAACAAAGTGTCTAGCTCTAGAAGAAAATAGCAAGGATCGTGTGAACTGGGCTGACAGTGTGAAGTAGGCCTTGAGATCTTAACAGAGCGAGGGTTTTCAGCTGGAGGTCCGCGGGCCATCTATAGCTGGCCGACGACAGCAGTGGCTGAAAGTAACACAACCCTATATAGTGGTTTGCGTGTCACCGTCTACTTGGGGAATGCGTGCAACTTTGTAATTTAGCGAGGTAAAAGTCAAATTATCATATGAATAACGCTATCCGACAGCTAGAAAAGTAACTAGATCTAATTTTACATAATTTTATGTCGAGTCATGTGATCGATCTGGAGCTGTCACTTTTTATAGATATACTCGAAAAAAAGTTAAGATGGCAGTATATAAAGGTGAGTTGACGCCAGCATTTTTTAAATAGATGTGAAGCGTGGGTTTGTCAGGAGAAACACAAGAGCAAGGTGAATGTTGTTGGAATGAGATATCTAACAAAAGTAAGTCGAAAAACTCGTATGGACAGAGTCAGTGATGAATGGGTGTTGAAGGAGTGAGGTTTGAAAGGGAATACAACAGGTCAATGTGAAAGGAGTATCTTACGTTGGTTTGGGAATATTGAGAGGACAGAAGTATTATTATTAGCACCACGTCTTACTACCCGTTCGGGTTATATGCACTTACGCTAATGTGTAGTGGTATGGTGATTGTGAGATGAAATGGAAGACCTACAGTTTAACGTGGGATCCGAACCACGGTGGAGGCCTGACATTCCACACATTCACAAGATGTCTTGTCAGAGATGAAGGAAGGGTTTGGTAATCAGATAAATCTGTGCCGGGACCGAGGATTGAATCCCGAACCCCCAGCACAGAAGTCTGACACCTTACCCCTAGACCACCAGGATAGAAGTAAATAGAGAGGTTTATGTTAGATACAGACCCTGTCAAGAGACAGGAAACTTTGCGTGATGATGATATCTCGAATAAGTTATCAAATTATACGTTGTGGCCCTAATTCACGCGTAACAACGATATATTATGCACCCGTTGAGACAGTGCTATAGATCGCGTCCAGTAACGAATATATTATAAACTGCTACCACTCTTGTAGGTCTACAATAAATTTCACAATCGTATTTTAGTGAAAAATAAAAGTTGCTTTTGTTTTTCTTCATGTTTTATTCTCCACGCTGTATAAGAAATATCGACGTATTGAAACGGGTTTAAGAACGAGGGAAGAATGTTTTGTTCGGAGGGTACATACGGACCAAGCTAAAGCGAACACTCAGTACATCAAGGGAACAATGCGAGAAGCAGCAGAGCGCGGTGAGCCAAGAACTGGAATGTTGCTCGCTCGGGTTCGCGACCCTTCTACGGCTGTTTTATTCTTCTTCTTTTTTGTTTTTTTTTACCACTCTTTATCTTTCTCCATCCACTGGATCTTGCAAAGACGAAGTTTCGGTTGAAGATTTT
>CABFVX010004461.1:48607-65217 GCA_902151425.1 Timema shepardi | reverse complement strand
CGAGCAGAGCAATGCCCCGAGCAGAGCAGTACCCCGAGAAGAGCAATGCTCGGTTCGGTGCTCTGTACGGTTCGACCTCCCTTTGACAACTATTTCTAGCCTCTAGACGTAACGCGCAACTGTATTAAGATCAGCGAGCCAGAAGCGGGAGGGATATCAATCTCTCAGTTCTCGGTCTACGGTTGGTTGTGTGATAGTCTCAGCTAGGTGAAAAAATAGTACCATAGTACCATTTCTGCGGTAAAGACTTGTGATGTGTCATTTTATTCTTTGTGTGTGTGTGTGTGTGTGTGTGTGTGTGTGTNTTGTGTGTGTGTGTGTGTGTGTGTGTGTGTGTGTGTGTGTGTGTGTGTGTGTGTAGATTACTAATATGGCAACCCGGAAATTGAAATTGGTAGCTTTCTCATCTTTTTTTTTGCTAAAAAAAACTTTGAAAATAACGCACTATTTTGTTTTTATTTTTCCCCTTACTAAACATAAATTTTAAATATATATATTTATATACATATATACATATTTATATACATATATATATACATATTTATATACATATTTATATACATATATATATACATATTTATATACATATATATACATATTTATATACATATATATATATACATATTTATATACATATTTATATACATATATATGTATATATACATATTTATATACATATATATGTTCGTACAAAAAAAATTTAGCTATACATTCTTTACAAAAAAGGTCCAGTTCATTTTTATGGTTGAACCAATGATAAAAACCCTAACGAGGATCAAACCTGAATATTATCCCGCTACTTCGGGTCTTAATGCATCACGCAAAGTTGATATGCTTAAAATCCACCAAACTGAACTGCTGAGAATAATACATGGCATTTAATAATGATTATGTGTAATAATTACTGATATTCACAAAAAAAATTACAGTTTCTATTGGTGATACAATCTTCCTAAAGTTACTCCAGAGCTCAGGAAACAGAATCGATAGAATTTTTGATTTGTACAAAATTAACTCAATAAAAGACTTCGAGAGAGCTCACCGGCAAGATAATATTAAACCTGCGTTGTATGCAAATATCAATTGAGGCTCTAAAGTCAAGTCTTGGCCACAGTTCCTTACAGCTAGTTCAAACAAGGCTAACCTCATTAAGTTTCTCATTGATTTGTGGAGCACACCTATCCATCAAAGCAAACTGCAGATCAGATTTATGTTCATTGATAATGAAGATTAGTTCTGGAAAGTAACGTCTGTTGAAGCGACAGAACTTAATGAACTTGCTTGTGACCACGAAGAGACCGACACAAGGCTAGCCTTACATGCTGAACATGTTGGAGAAAGCAACATCCCTGCAGTTGTTCATACTGATGACACCAATGTCTTAACCATTCTACTAGATTTCATTCAACAAATTAAATGCCAAGTTCATGTGAGAATGGGTAAGCAAGAAAAAGATCAGATTGTCTCCCTTCAAAATCTTGCTAGCAAGCACAGCCCTAGACTTTAAGATGGCTGCAACACTGATGACTTCATGAAATCTCGATACGATTTCATAGCTTCACAAGTTTTGGCATGGGTTCAGCCTTTTACGACAAAGTAAAGGGTAAGCCATTCAAACTAATGAGAAGTGCATCACACTACAGTGAATCCTTCAAAGCACTTGGAGAAGAATGGACAGTGAGCGAGTCCCTAAATGTCAGCTTAGAGAAGTTTGTGTGCCAAATGTAAAGCGGGGAAAAAACTGATTACGTAAATAAACTTAAGTATGATTTATACTGATGTAAAGGAGGCAATATTTAGCCATTGCCCTTATCTCCTTGTCATTCAATATCACACCTCCAGGTGAGTAGAGTCAACTACCAGGCCGATATATGGGGGAGATCTTTAACATGCTTTCAGATGGCTCCAACACCATATGAGCATGGATGATATGAGGACAAAGGCTACATTGCCATCATAAGTGCCAACTGCAGGGGTGCTTTTCATATTAAGCACTCCTAACAATATGTTCAGGGGTGCTCAGAACCCCCAATATTTCAGCCTTTTTATAACCTTAATATTACAGCGCTAGTTCTATCTTGGATATAGGGTTATGCTGCTAACAGTGTTTTCTAGCTTAGCAAATGACAGGTGCTGCCATCTGATATGTAAGCAAGTGCGATAAGGTTGGTAGCACTTCCCACTCGTGAAAAACCACCCTGGGATTTGTCAACCTGTTTCCATGATAGTTTGGTTAGTGGCAGTACTCGTAACGTATGTACTATTCTTGTGTTGTGCATGTTTGTTTTATTTTATTAAATTTATTTCTATTTTACTAATCATATATTGAGACTAACAAATTGCACCTTAATTTTGGGCAATTTTTAAATATGGCGTTGGAAAATTTGCAAATTTTATGCCACGCCAACACCCCTTTTTATCGAACACCCTCAATGTTTTTTACAAGTCCGCGCCTATGATAGCCATTAAGTGACTTGGAAGTCAATCCGCTCCTGAGGAAGAACTGGAGATGATATGCAACAACTGCAAATCCTGTCAACCAGGACCATGCACGTGCTCGGACGTCAACCTCCCACGCACTGAAATCTGCAGCTGCTCGAGTGATAAACAAGAAATTGATACAAAATATGAAAAGTACGAAGATAATGATGGTGATGGTGAGAATGATAATGACTACGATGATGATTTTGAAGAAGAATGTTAATGAAGCCAAAAATTGATATACAGTACAAAGAGTTATTATAAATATTAATATTTCCAAAATTATGTTTATTCTTAAATATAACTAGTTTTGTTTAACAACCATATAAATATGTATGTTTGTATAAAAAGTCACCATATAGCTAATATGTACCATTAGTAAGCAATGTGTAAATAAATAAACATTAAACCTTACCAAAGTGTGAATTTACCGTACTTGTTTTTGTCAACCGCAAAACTAAAACGGGAAAGACTGATGATAAACATTTTGATGTATTAGTAATCAAACAATTTTGTTTTGTGAATGGGAATGGGAATTGAGTATTAATATATTATATATATATAATTTAGTTTGGTAGATTCTAAGCATTTTAACTTTGCGTGATGCATTTAAGACCCGAAATAGTGGGATATTATTCAGGTTTGAACCTTGTTAGGGTTTTTATTGTTGGTTCAACCTTAAAAATGAAATGAACCTTTTTTGTAGAAAATGTATAGCTAAACAAATTTTGTATTAACATTTTTTTAAATTTATGGTTAGTAAAGAGGAGTGGGGGAGTGGAAAGTGACGTTTGTTTTCAACTTTTTTTTACCAAAAAAATTAGAAAACTACCAAATTCAATTTCCAGGTTGCCATATTAGTAATATACACAAAATATGAATAAAATGACACCCTACACGTCTTTACCACAGAAATGGTAATATTTATATGAAAATCCGGGTCTATCTGATAGACTATGATAAGTGTTTGCATCCGTACGTGAACTGTTAAGGGTGATTTACACGATGCTGCTTTTGATAATATTCACCGGCTTCTTTTGACGCAACCTCGAAGCTTTCCCTGAACGAATATCTGGCTGCAAAACTTGATATCTGATAAACGTTTACACAATTCTTCTAAAACGAGTGAAGCCACCAGCGTTTAACCGGTCTTGAGTGCCATGGCGTCAAACTAACTCACCTCGCACAGGCGTCTAAAACAAGGTTTGTAGCCAGCTGCCCGTCTGACGCATGCACGTTAAGGCTGACCCATTCGCTGGTCGCTCTTCAAAGCACTGACACGCCGCTCCTTTTGACGCTGCTGGTAAAAGCAGCTAGTTATTCGCTTTGAGGGGGCGTTAAAGTTGGACATTTTCAATTTGTCAGCTAGCATATTTTATTCGCTGCGTCTTCAAAATGATGACGCGAGAGAATAAAAGAAGCAGCGTCTTTAGAATCTCTTATCAGCGAATTCGCCAGCTTATAAAGAAGCTTGTCCAAAGCTAATAAAGCCATCAATGTGTAAATCATCCTTTATGGATTTGGAGGTAGCAGCAGATAATATGCATCCACTTTGCGTTAAAGAAGAAGAAGAGGAGGCAAAGCTGGTGGCAAACCCAGATATTTTAGATTAGGAAACAGCCCGGTGGATCAGCCTTGATGGCAGATTTAAGGTGAGGCCGAAGTGAGTGCAAGAATTTTTACAGTTTTTATAGAATTGAAATTTTTTGGCCAAAATAAATCAAATTTTTCTCCAGTAGTAACAAAGAGTTTAGTTTTCTGTACAGTCTAGTATCAACAAATCTTGAATATCTGTTAAGGGTGTCTTGGAATTTTGTCAAAACTTTTTCTCCTTATTTAAAAAGTTTTAACCAAATTCCAGGATACCTTTAACAGATATTCAAGATCTGTTGATATCATCATGTGCAAAAAACTAAGCTCTATGTTGCTAATGGAGAAATATTTGATTTATCTTAGCCAAAAAAATGTAATACTATAAAAACTGTAGAACTACTTGCGCTCCCGTCTGCTACACCTTAAGGTTCCATTACGTCATCAGCCATTATAAAAAAAACTTGACGCGAATGTCACCAATGGATTTTGAGTTTTTAACCTCCTTTATAGGAAGAAATATATCCAAGCAAAATACAAAATTGAGGCCACCGCTTGGAGCGCTGCTACGGGTGCTGTCCACACTGGCGGCCCTCGGGTCGAACCTTAACGCGAGCATTTATTTGATGTTTCGCCATGAGACCGCCTTCGGAGGGAGCGACTCCGAACCGAGCATCGAGTGGCATCAGTGTTAAGGGTCCCGTACATACTATCGAGAATATTACAGTTCTCCGCTAGGGGCGCTGTTACTTTACGGCAAATGCGTTATAGTCTGTACACCGATTAAAGAGGTAGGTAGGGAGCAGGGAAATATTTAGAAATATGTATTTGATGGGTTACCTACCTGTGACGTCACGGCAAGTCAGGATAGGAGTCCTAATGTTAATGTATTTACGTTTTATTTGAAGAATGTTAAATAATACTAGTGCTATTTTATTATTTTTGCGTACCATTGTTAAGGTTAAGTAAGCAAAGTATGAGACTGAAATTTAGTATAATTAGACATCAATTCATATGAGGTGTACACAATTACATATTTGTAATATGTTAAATATAATTTTGAATGTATTTAGCACTAAACAGTTTATAAGTGGTAAGTTACATAATTTTGTAATCATGTATATCTCAATAATTTTATTTTACCTTATTTTGTAGTACACAATATTGTTATTCAGAACTAATTTGTTTTTTTTTCTAAGAAAATGTATTAATTTTATTAATGTGTTTAAATCGCTCTTCTCAGATATAAATTTGAACTGTATGTTTAATTAAATTTAGTGACCTGGTGGTCTAGGGGTAAGGTGTCAAGACTTCTGTGCTGGCGGCCGGGGTTCAATCCTCGGTCCCGACACAGATTTATCTGATTACCAAACTTCACCCTACCATTACACATTAGCGTAAGTGCGTATAACCCGAACGGGTAGTAAGATGCTGTGCTAATAATAATAATAATAATAATATTAAATTTCTTGTTTTGGGTGTATCGATTATATAGACAACACCAACTAGCAGAACATAATATGCCAGGCCAAGGTAGAGGGTCGGATAATCCCAAATAATGACAAACCCAGGTAAAGCAAATGCCGGTTTACTTAAGGTGCGGTAAAATGGAGCAAGAGTAATTTTACAGTTTTTATAGAATTATACTTGTTTGGCCAAAATAAATCAAATATCTCTCCATTAGCAACGTAGAGATTAGTTTTCTGCAGTTGCTAATATCAACAGATCTTGAATATCTGTCAAGGGTGTCCTGGAATTTTGTCAAAACTTTTTAAATAAAAAGAAGAAGTGTTGACAAAATTCCAGGACATTCTTGACAAATATTCAAGATCTGTTGATATTAGCGTGTGCAGAAAACTAAATTCTGTGTTGCTACTGGAGAAATATTTGATTTATTTTGGCCAAAAAAGGTAAATTTTCTATAAAAACTAAAAAAATACTTTTACTCCCTTCTGCCGCACTTTAAGGTAGAATTCCCTCGGTGCGACTCGCGTCTTGCGTCTGCGACCGCAGACGTGGGGTGTGATGGTTGCATACGCGGGATACAGTGTTTCCCTAGATGCGTCTCTTGGTCGTCCATCGCGGGTAGTAAAATATGAAACACTGGAAAGTGTGACAACCAGCCCGGTCTCCCCTACTTCTTATGGCAAGTACTACAAAACAATTTTTGAAATTATGTTATTCCGGAAAATTTTGTTGAAAAATGGATTTTAAACAAATAATTTATGCAACAGACCGGAGCCATTAAAGTCATTTTGCCAAAATATTGAGAGTAACCATTTTGTTTAGAATATTTAAAAATGTTTAGAAATGAAATCTAATCAAAATTACTAGAGCCAATTTTGAAAAAAAATCTACTTTTTCTCTGTCTGCCCTTCAGTAAACTACCCTTAATTTTAGGGTAAGATATCCAATTCCAAAGAAACCTCGGGGCTACCCTATGAAAACCCTATATGCCAAGTCTTAGCTCAATCGGTAAAATAGTTTAGGCTCTAGTTGAAGGTACAGACAGACAGAAATACGGAAATTCAAAAGCCACTTTTTCGGATTCATTAAAATCTCGAGTTTAATTTTTTTTGATGATCCGATCACAATACTTTCTCTACCTGTAAGATAGCGGGAAAGTAAAAAATACTAACTTGATCGACCGAATATTCCTGAGATCCTTTTCCGTGTGTTGTCCTTCCCATGTTGGTCTCGGTACACTGGCGTAGATATGTCAAAAATTGAAGGGTGCTTTGCCACCTCTTCAATTAAATTTTCGTCCTCTTCTATGGAGAAATATTGGACCGTTTTCAAAACCAGTCCAATCAAAACACAAAACTGTACCCTGATTTTGTTTGGAAGAACAGTAGATAAAATCAAAACATATTTCTTTGTGGCCAACATTGATAATATTTTCTTATACTATTTGTTATTTGATAGGTATTGATAAATCTATCAAAAGTAATATCTGCAGATGACATGAATTTATGTATGAATATATTAACATTGTTTTAGTAACTTTAGTGACTAACTTCTACTGTTCTTCCTACCAAAATCATACTATAAATACAACTCTACTAAAACACACTTATGCTCGGTGGTGCGCAGACGCAATGTAGAGACGCTGGACGCGCACTCCGGTCACCAGTCGCAATCGCTGGCCGCAGACGCGCCAAGCGAATCCTACCTGAGATATTGCTACTTGATATATTTTCCAAGATAACCCCCCTCTCCCCCCTATGTTAAATTTACTTCCAATATTAAAAAAAAATCTTAGTAATTCTCATTATCGAATGACCTTATCATAGACGTCCTAACATGAACATATTATCAAATAATTAAGGCGCTAGAATAGTCGAGCAGAAATTCATAAATGCCAGAAAGCAAGTGGATTCATAGCGTTCCTGGGAGAAGTTGTCTGGCAGTAGGAGAACAAACAGGGGAGGAGGAAAATACAAATGACAACACAATTTGTGTTATGACCCATCCTATTTAATGACATCATTCTATTCACAAAGATCCATTCTGTGCTCCTAAACCAGTTATCTTTCGTTTCCTGGCCGCTTAGCTCTTAATGATCAACAGAAATATGTAGATTATTGGACTTTTCAGAGAAGAAAATGTCAACTTTAAACTGTTTCCAAATTTATATAGTTATAGAGTCGTAGAAAACTGTTGTGTGTTCATTGCAGTAAAACACCAAACTCATCTACGGTTTAAGGTATTCTTCAATATTTAATCTTAACGCAACATATGATTGGCAATATCTCAGATACCTGACGGATAAGTCGAAGAACGGGCTTTTTTTTTGTTTTTTATCACTCCGTCTTACTACCCGTTCGGATTATACGCACTTACGCAAATATGTAATGGTAAGGTGATTGCGAGATTAAATGGAGGAACTACAGTTTAACGTGGGATCCGAACCACGGCGGAGGCTTGGTATTCCCCACATTCACAAGTTGTGATTAATACATGTCTTGTCAGAGGTGAAGGAAGGGTTTGGCTATCAGATAAATCTGTGCCGGGACCGAGGATTGAACCCCGGACCCCCAACACAGAAGTCCGACACCTTACCTCTAGACCACCAGGTCACCTCAATGTGTTAAGAGATTATGAAGGTTTAATTCAAATGAAGTGTTACCCGCATTTTAGTGGAGGGAGAGTGGAAAATCATTTATAAAAAAAAAACTTTCATTGCACCCGACTGGGATCAAACTTTGATCTCCCCGTCTTCGGTAATCTAGTCTAACACGAGAATAACGCGTTAGAACCGAATTGGGTCGATACATTTTAAATGTATTATTTATGTATAATTCTTGGCACCGCAAAGCTTTCTATCAGTGCGGTGTCCTAACAAACCACATCGCTGACGGTTACGAGGACCGTAGGTTGCCCACCGAAATGAAAAGAGTAACGGAGGGCAGAGACCGAAGTAATGAGGGCGAAGATTGATTATCGTTAGGGAGAGGGGGGCAGGATGAGGGGAGGGGGGATATCGGGGAATCCCACAGCTGACATATGAACTGACCGCCGCCAGTGTAAACAAAGGATGGAAATTAAAATTTATCATACAAAACACGACCAAGAAAACACTATATTCATAATCATGTAATGTTTACTAAACAATAGATCTAGGAAACCTTTTTTATTACATTTATTGTTTTTACCATTATTGAAGCGATTTAAATTTTTTGTTTCTCATAAAAAGAAATTATTGGAACTGTTAAAATTTTCGCCCAAGAGATTATGATGTATCGTGACGTTTTGTGTGACCCCGAACTCAAATAATAGGGTCCTATAATTCTGTCTGTCCCCATGTCTGTTTGTCTCTTTGTAAATGGGGTCACACCTGAAACGGTTATATTATTTCGTTTAAATTTTGTATTTAGATGAGATATCCTCATACCTGGAAGGAGTATTGTGATTTTAATTCTAACACAAAATAATCTGAGGATTGTTAAATGACGATTTATTTTATTTTCAAATTGGATACCTTAGGAGTGTTTTACATTATAAATATAATCCAGAATATAATGTTTTTGGATAAAAATTTATTCAGGGGTAATTTATTAATGATTTTTTTTAAAATAAAAATAGAGTGTACCAGAAACAAAAAGAATATGTCGAGGGAAAAAATAAAGGATCGCTATTGAAATGTAAGTGTCAGTACAAAAGAAAAGTGTCACTACAAAAGGAAAGTGTTTCTACAAAAGGAAAGTGTTTGTACAAAAAGGAAAGTGTCTGTACAAAAGGAAAGTGTCGGTACAAAAGGAAAGTGTCGGTACAAAAGGAAAGTGTCGGTACAAAAGGAAAGTGTCGGTACAAAAGGAAAGTAACAGACCCAAAGGAAAGTGCCAGTACCAAAGGAAAGTGTCAATACAAAAGGAAAGTGTCAGTACAAAAGGAAAGTGTCACTACAAAAGGAAAGTGTCACTACAAAAGGAAAGTGTTTGTACAAAAAGGAAAGTGTCTGTACAAAAGGAAAGTGTTGGTACAAAAGGAAAGTGTCGGTACAAAAGGAAAGTGTCGGTACAAAAGGAAAGTAACAGTACCAAAGGAAAGTGCCAGTACCAAAGGAAAGTGTCAATACAAAAGGAAAGTGTCTCTACAAAAGGAAAGTGTCTCTACAAAAGGAAAGTGTCTCTACAAAAGGAAAGTGTTTGTACAAAAAGGAAAGTGTTTGTACAAAAAGGAAAGTGTCGGTACAAAAGGAAAGTGTCGGTACAAAATGAAAGTGTCAGTACCAAAGGAAAGTGTCTGTACAAAAGGAAAGTGTCAATACAAAAGGAAAGTGTCAGTACAAAAGGAAAGTGTCGGTACAAAAGGAAAGTGTCTGCACAAAAGGAAAGTGATGTGTGCTGGCTACCAGTAAAGCATCCCCCCACCCCACTCCAGTTTCAGTCGGAGGTATTGTCCCCAGAGAAACAGACCGCAGCTGCCGCCTCCCCCCCCTACTCACCAGGCTGAATGTTCCCCCGAGGTTTGGCCCCCAGGATGGCGAGGTTCACATTGGCTTTGCGACCGTCGATGATGGGATTGGGATCTTTGCACGCCCTCTCTGCAGCGGGTCGATCGCCCATTATTACCTGCAAACAAGGACACACACAAACACCAATGAGGACCCTCCTGGTTGGAAACAGTAGAATGTCGGTAGCATGCGTGAGCCGTCAAGGATGAGTGTTGTTGCAGGGGACAGGTGTTCGACTCCCTAGGACAGTGGTTCTCAACCGGTGTGCCATGAAAGCTTGGGGAAGGGGGAGGGAGATTAAAAAAAATAAGTGAGGAAAATTTGAAGAATAAAAATAAATCTTTTTTTAAATCCATGTTCAACATTATTAATAAAAATAACACAACTACACAATATTAATCCTAGTATTTTTTAATGATAAGATCTTTCTTTGAAAAATTTATTGTGTGCCTTGGCAATTTTAGTGTCTTGTTTAGTGTGACGTGAGTTGTTGAAGGTTTAAAGTCGCTACCCTATACTCTAGAGTAGTGGTATTCAACCTTTTTGTTCATGTACAGTAGCCCTATGGCTTCTTTGGTGCTGAATTACAGCTCACAGCTGACTTCTGACAGGCAAAATTTATGTATATACCTAAATTTTGACCGTCAGAAGTGACAGCTGCCAAACACATGTTTTTGCAGATCATATGGCTTAGTGTAGGGATAAATAATTTGGTCTGGTAACTTTTCAAAGCTTTTAGCTGTCAGCTGAGAGCTGTCAGTCAGCACCAAAGTAGCCATGGGGCTACTGTACCTCCAGATATAATTTATTTTCAGACATACACGCAAATGAGGGTAAACTTCCTTTAAATAAAACCTTCTTCATCCCTAAAACCACTAGCATAATTAATAGATAAGCATATAACCCTAACGGTTAGTAAGACGAGGTGTTAAAAAAATCTTCAACTTTATACCTCCACATTTTTTCTGTATGGTTCAAACTATGCATATTATATAATTTACATATAAATAAATGCTGTAGTAAATTACATTCTAAATAATGTATTAAGTAATAGGTTTTGATGAAAAAATATCTAAATATATTACATTTTACGAACCCCATAACCCTCTTTGCATACCCCTGCCAAGAGGATGACACAGAGTCATATACATATGCTCGCTTTGCTCATCAGGGGCTCCAACCCCAAACCCCCAGTCAGTTTTCTTTGCAAGTGGATGTTAACTAATGTAATTCCAGACCCTTTTTTTGATAGGTCTTACGTTTATCTTCAAGAGACCTCTAAAGAAAGGTCCGCACCAACTTTAAAGTTGCTCCGACATTTTGATTTTTTTTCTGAGTTTAAAAATGATAATTTTTAACTTTTTGAAATGTTCTCGTTGGTTACAGGCTAAAAGCTATCAGTTTGCCAAATTTCAAGTTTCTAGCTCATCTGTAAGTGGGTAAACATTAATGTCAGTGAGTGAAACAGCCATGTGGCTTTATAGTAGTATAATAATGTAGGCTATACATAATATAATATATATTATATTACACCCCGGCAAACTCACATTTCAAAAAATGCATCTTTCAAGAGAAGTAAAAAAGAAAGAAAAAATTTGTATAAATAATGGCGAACAGTAATTTTACAATAGAGACAAATCTTTCAGGTTTTAATGTGAACTATACTTTTATCTACACTAATATTATAAAGAGGAAAGATTTGTTTTTTGTTTGTAATGGATAAACTCAAAAACTAGTGGACCGATTTTAAAAATTATTTCACCAATATAAAGCTACATTATCAGCGAGTAACATAGGCTATATTTTATTTTGAAAATGTAATTTATTTATTTGTAAATTTAATTTATTCCTCATAAAAATGCCGATAGTCATTCATATTTTATGGTAGTCTCTATGATGATTCTTCAATGTGTGTGTTGAAAATAATAATGTGGGGGGGGCATAAGGGTCTAGTCAAAGATATTATTAATGTTCCGATCATCTATTGTTATCGTGGTGACGTCACAAGGTTATTTAAAGTAAACACTGTGAGTTAAATCACTCTTGCTCAACTCAACGCATTGTTTCATATTTGTGACTTTCTTAGTAATGGTTATATCACTTTCCTTGATCATTTTAGTTCAGTTTTTTATTCCTTGCCGCTTTAGTGGTCAGGTGGTCTAAGGCGTTACTTTTGCAATTGAATGGACCACCGATTAAGGGGAGATCGGAGTTTGATTCCCGGTCGAGTGTAATAAGGGTGGTTTATTTAAATTAAAACTTCCTCATTGCTATCACATTGACGTAATTAGTACATAAACGTATAACTCGAACAGGTAGTGAGACGCGATGCCTAAAAAAAATTGTATTTGATATTTTTTCTATCTTAGTTTTGTCAAAATATTTTGGTTTTCTTCTCCGACAAACTTAGACTTCAGTGTTCCTATAATTGTCCATGGTGAAAGAGTGCTAAATCGAATCAAGAGAAAAATGACACAAATGACGGTCAAATTAGGAATTGAAGATGTGTCGTTTTTGAAAAAGGTGGATGCCAAATTGGTGTATCTTTCTGTGGTATTAACCTAAAATCTCAAATTTTAGGGTTGAGTCATTTTCCTCCTAGGTGCGATGTAATTATTATTATTCGAATTCTACTTTTATCACAAAATAAAATCCAAACTCACCTATTACTAATTTATTCTGTAGAAGTTTTGCCTCGAATATTTAAATCTACGTTATTCTGATTTATTTGTTTGCCGATTGTTACTACTTTTTAAATACTTATGGTTTTATTAATCTCAAGTTATTTATTATAACTATTATGTCCTTTTATTGTAACTATTCAACGTTATGTATCATTATTTAACTGTGATTGTTTTTATTTTGTTATTATATGTGCTTGTAAGGTACTTGTGTACTTTCAGTACTGGCCTGTCATAGGTCTTACCACTGTTGGCCAGCACTATAGTAAAGGAAATTGATATAATTATTATTACTATTATTACTATTATGATGATGATGAAGATTAGATTAGAATAGATAAAGAGCTTACACACACATTTAAAAAAGAGAGAAATTGAAAACTGTGTGTAACAATTTTGCATTTTCTTTTGACAATGGAATAATTGAAATATTGCATACATGCTATATAAAACTACTTACACAAATGGAAGACACAATAGCCAACACTTCATTGTTCATACCTAAAACTACCTGTACAGAAATTAATAAAATTATCTCTTCATTGAAACCAAACAAATCGCCATACATTATACACTATACATTGATGGAAATACGAAAGAGAGGACCAAATTTAATTCTGACACTAGTAGACATAATAAATACCTCAATAGAAACTGGCACATTTCCCAACTAAATGAAATGATCTCTTATTATACCCATTTACAAAGGTGGGGGCCATTTAGACAACGGTAATTACAGACCAATAGCAATACTACCAACTTTTGAGAAGATATTAGAAAGATACATGGCTAGCAAATTGACAGACTATTTAAATAAATGCAATATAATAAACCCAAGGCAATATGGATTTCAAAAACATCAAAGCGCTAAAAACCTTCTAGAACATTTTTCTAATAAAATTAACAAAGCCCTTAGCAACAATAAGCATGTTTTGAACCTATTTATTGGCCCCAAGCGGTACGCGCGCAACTTTCTAGGGTTATGCGAGAAGCTCGGGAAGATTGGCAAAATGATTATAGAGCACTAAGCGTGGCGGAAAACCGAAATTAATTTAGCGGGGATTTTTCTAAACGACTGAGGGAAATTTTCTTCTTTTATTACCTGATAGATTTCATTTGGTTTTTTTTTTATCGTGTAGGTACATATGACTTTTAGTCATGACTAAGAAGTACAATATAAAAACCGTTCGAGAACTAGTTCTCTAGAGTATTAGGAATGAGTAAGCTTGAATCTAGAAAAACGGTACTCATATTTGCGTGGTGGAGAGTGGCAATCCAATTTAGGAAAAAATATTGTCAATACACCCGACTGGGAGTCAAGGCCCGGCTACCACGTCACTGGTAAGACAGTCTAACACGAGAGTGACGCGTTAGACTATACGGCCACCGATGCGGGGTGTGAATTTTAGTGTCGGGCTCAAAATCGATGAACATGCAAGAAAGTCTATTTCTAAATCATATTTTGTTGGTGAAGCATTCACACACACACCCCCCCTCTTACCCACTCTCTCACGCCACGTGACGAAATATTTACCACCACCCTCGGTGGCAGCATGGTCTAAGGCTCTACTCTCGTGTTAGTACATAGACTCATAACCCGAATGGGTAGTAAGATGCGGTGCTAAAACAAAGTAGCCTCTCAAACCAGAGCGCGAACAATTGAATGAATCCAAAAGAAATAGCGTAGTTTGAAATTAGTTGGGGGATCGAAAAGGGGGGGGGGGGGCTGAACTGACTTAGTCGGGGATTCTTGAGGTATAATGGCTGGTGACACCATTTTCAACATTTTCTTGAAAATTGTTTACTTGTTCTAAAATAAAATAAAATTTTTTGACCTAGTTGACCTAGTTGAATAGTTAATAACAATAACACAATAAAAAAATACAGCTGTTAATATATGTCAATTTATTTATTTTGTCACCACGTCTTACTACCCGTTCATTTTGCACTCATATGTAAAGAGCCCATTCGCCATAAAAGCGGTGGTTACTAACAGCTAGGAGAAAATGTAAAAGTGATTAAAAGAAATATATAATTAAAAACAAATTGTTTGTTGTGAAAGTTATGACTGTCAAAAGTGACCACAACTTAACACATGGGCTTGAAGATCATAATGTTTGGCGTATGAATACATAAGAGTAGATCTGGTAGCTTTTCCAGCTGTCACTTTCCTACACCCCTATTGTAGATGAGGTATACTAATTAAGCTAGTGTGTAAACGGATAATGGAGGAGTAAAGATGAACTTGTAAGAAGTATAAACGCATTTGCGTAGAGGGAGAGTGGAAAACCATTCGGGTAAAGGCCAAGTGCTCCGGAACGTTTTTTGGGGAAGGGGGTGTGCTAAATGAGGTTACGACTTCAAAATCAGTTTTAACAGCATTGTTTTAGTCATAGAGAAATTTCTATCATTTTCATAGAAAAAATAATGTTTAAAAATGGAAAAAATATATATACCAGTCTCTATATCTATAAATAAATTACGTGGCTTCATAGCACAGACTACACAATACAAATATCACGAAAATGTTTTTGTCTAACAACACTGTGCATGAACTATAGGTGGCGCAACTATCGGCCATGTGAGGAACAAAATTAATGTAAATGATTTAACTTCATTGGTGTAAATTGCTCACCAATTAATTCGTTCACAAAACCTAAAACTGGAACAATGATTTTTTTTTTTCATTTTTCTTTTTTATTACTTGACATAAACGTTTATTTATCATTATTATTACTATTACTATTATTATTATTATTATTAACACCACGTCTTACTACCCGTTCGGGTCATACGACCTTACGCTAATGTGTAATGGTAGGGTGATTGTGAGATGAAATGGAGGACCTACAGTTTAACGTGGAATCCAAACCACGGTTGAGGCCTGGCATTCCTCACATTCACAAGATGTCTTGTCAGAGGTGAAGGAAGGGTTTGGTAATCAGATAAATCTGTGCCGGGACTTTTTATTTATCCTCAACAAGACTTTTAATATATGTTTCATAAAAAAAACAGAAATAGGAATTTTGAATAAAGGACTAGGTTAACCAATATTGTTTCACGAGAACAATAAAGTGAACTGTTAACAAATTTTCCTGTCGACCTCATTGGTCTTAGGGTAAAATGCTCATCTCAGGACCCGATGTTCGTGGGTTCAAACCCAGTTAGTCTCAGAGGACTTTCCTTGAACAATAAAAATCCGTAGCTCAACTTCCTTCTGAGGGAAAGTAAAGCCGCTGGTCACATGTCAACTGTGGTATACAAAATAGCCCTGAAAGAAATGTGAGAATACCTTTCCAGGAAAAAATTGGTTAACTATTTCGCTCTCTCGGCTATTGAAATCCTCGTGTGCTGATAAATCCTCAGTCGGTTCAGGCAGAGCGCGTTTGATACCTCATATAAATAACGAACAACATTTGTCACAAGACCCTTATCCCCCCTGGTAAGAAACCATGGAAGAGGGTAGCAATGTGCCCATCCACCCTTTCACATGTTGGACCAAACCATCCTCAGTACTTTACCGGGATTCTAACCCCCGTTCTTCCTATCATCGACAGCCCAGTCTATTTATTGTTCATTCGGCCAGACAGGTGGGATCTGTTTATATTGCCGGCAGGTCTCGGAGTTGGACATTTTACTAGAGAAACCAGAGATCGAACTCTCACGGAAATGATTGAATTTGAGTGTGATCATTTATGCTATCACCAGGGTACCGTGGTATTTACTTAAAGGTTTAACCTCCTTATGCTGCCTTTTTAGAGTAATTATATCTAGTTGATTACAGTAAAATCTAATTACACACCCCACCAAATAGATATTATCACACACACCACCATATAAGATATTATCACACACACCACCATATAAGATATTATCACACACACCACCATATAAGATATTAT
>CABFVX010004461.1:29508-41259 GCA_902151425.1 Timema shepardi | reverse complement strand
AGTGTTGCTATCTACACCTCCCTTGACACAGCTTCTGTTTCCAGCCAAATTAAAACAGTGTTGCTATCTACACCTCCCTTGACACAGCTTCTGTTTCCACGCCAACCACATGCATAGCAGTTATACTTTTCTGTATTCAATGTAACAGCTGTAAGGCGTTCGAGATCGATTTTTTTTTTAATAATTGCTAGTGGATATACATAATGGTTTGTTTGATTTTAAAACGCACTTGTCAACACCAAGCACCGGGCCGGATAATATGGATGATTGGATAATCGTGACTCTTATTGTAGGTATATTTATTTTATGACCAAAGGGGGAAAAATGTTTTTATCGCCCGATGAACATTGACACAAAATCAAGATGGATTATGATTCTGACCCCCAATCCCCCGTCATAAGAAAAATTTAGAAAATACTGCTGCCCCTACCCCCTCCCGCACATAATTTAAGGACGGCCCGTAAATATAAAAAAGGTTTTATATGATATAGCTCCCAAACCGATAAAGCTGACGTAAATGATTATTGCACGTGGAAAATATTTGTTTCCCTTTCACCTGACCTATTGAGACTCATAATAGTTCGTAGTAATTTTTTATTATCTGCATTCACACCTTTAAGATCTCCGACCCCTCTAGGCCATGTTTAAGGGGTAAAACGCTATTTACATCGAAAAGAAGCTAGTCTCAACGATATTCTTCAAATTACTCCCACCTAGAAAATTTTTAACGATTAATCGACATAATAATCGCTGATTGCGATCAATTGCCGATACACTAATAATCGACCGATAACGATTCATTGGTATCCACATCGGTCCACCCCTATTGAAAAATAATACCTGAACACGGGAATCAAACCCGGGAACTTTGGCTTGGAACGACAACGTCCTCTACCCACTGAGCTATCCAGGAGTCATTACATGCTCAGGGTCATTCTTCACTCATATTTTAAGGCAGTCTCTGTGATGGACGTTTGGAAATGACTCTGCCTTAAAATATGATGAGGAATGGCCCTGAGCATGGGATGACTCCTGGCTAGCTCAGTGGTTAGAGAATAGGCGTACTCAGCCTGTTCCGATACTTTATTGGCTATTTAGAAAATAAGTAGCAACTTTATAGGCAGCAACGGGGTATTGCAAGGTTAATAGCCTGGTATTGAGGAATATTGTGAGAGTCACCTGTACAAACAATAGCGCCTTAAAAGCTTTTAAAAGGGGATAGGGTTTCTACTCTTGTCTTGGACCACACAGAGCTAACGGTATTGGAGGACAATTGGGCTTCTGGTTCCATGTTGGATCGCGAGGACCAATGGGAGTGTTTTCGTGATATGTTTAAAAAAAAAAGTCAGTTGAGTCGTCGAGTAGAGTAAGACTCGTTACTCTCGTCTCGTCGAGCATTCGGTTCGTTTTGTTTGTTCGGGGTAAAAAAGATCAAGTGAATACCTGTCCGAGAACACGTGCCGAACGGAATCGAACGAGCCGAAAGCTAACGAACAACTGTCAGTTTTTTGGTAATGCTCAAAGGAAGTCAGTTGTTCGCCTTTGCTCAGTGGCAGCAATGTTGCCAACCCTATTGATTTTTCAGTAGCTCTACTGATTTTTAACTTTTCTACTGATCTACTGATTAATTCAAATAAAATTAACAAATCTATTGATATGTTCGTATGTTGTCAACTCCACTCATTGGCTCTTTGAAATGTTGCGTTGGGTTGGGAAAGGAGGGGGAGGGAAAAGCTTCTACGCAGCTTTGTAGCTTGATAACTTTCAAAAAAAACCTTGTACTATAATAACTGTAAGATTAGCCCTTTCCAAGAATTAGGCTGTCACAGTGAATAGACAGGAAGGCGCTACTACACTGGTCTGAAGAAATCCACTCACTTTAAAACACACAATTCGTAACAGCTTATTTTCTCTATCTACGTACTTACAAGCATTCAAAGCATGAAGCATTGGTCATAGACAAAAAAAAAATATTGTAATTTATTTTAGGTACAGTATTTTACGTGCACTTTTCGGACCTACTGATTATATCAGCTCACGATAATTTCTATGAGCGAGAGTAAAAATACCTACTAATTTTGCCAGGAAAGGTATTTTCACATACCCACAGGGTTCTTTTACATACATCACTCAACATTGGACCAAGAGCTTTACTTCCCCTCCGAAGGGAGGTGTGCTACGGATTGTTATCGCTCAAGAAAGATTCGTTGACTCCGGCTGGGTTTGAACCCACTAACATCGGATCCTGAGGCGAGAACATTACCCCAAGACCACTGAGGTCGACAACAAAGAAAAAAAATGTTAAAGGGAGGAGGAATAACATAAGTGAGTAATATCACCTACGTTCAATAAAATAATTAATAATGATCATATATCACCACTTTTAAATACATCTACTGAAATCTACTGAATTTTTGAGGCTATTGCTACTGATTTTTAGGTTACTAGGGTTGGCAACACTGAGTGGCAGTGGCGGCTCGTGTATAGGCACTGTGGAACTGCAGCACCCCCTATTTCCACTTGATATTATCGATAACATTTAATACAATGAGTCCTTTTTTCTTTAATTCTTTATTTATTTTTGTAGTACAATATATATTCCTTAAGCTTAATGTCAGTACTTCAGTAGCCATCACCCAGTTTATGAAAAATATACAAAAATGTTTGTATGGAACTGTGCGCTTCACAGTGCCAGCGACGTGGTGTTTGACTGTTGTGAGCATGCGCACATAGGAGGGAGGGAGGGAGGCGGGACTGTCAGGTAGAGAGAGCACTGTTGCTCTTGCAGTGCCGGCTCTGGCGTGATGGTGGAAGGAATTTTTTTTTATTCAGCGTGTGTTGTGCTTAAAACCGTGTAGCATATTCTTGAATGTGATAAAGTGTAGAAGAGTATAGAATTATATTAGTATTCTGCTTCCGGATATTCTATTTGATTCATTTTTTTTCGGTTATTGTATTTAACAGAAAGACTAAATGCGCTTGCAGTACTTTCTATGGAGAAAAATTTCCTCAATTGCAATCCAGAGATCAAGGAGAAAATTATTGAACTTTTTGCGCAAATTAAAACAAGAAGAATGGATTTCATATTTAAATGAATAGATCAAGTTTGAACTGTAATAATTTAAGTTAAAGTAAGTAAAAAATAATATTTTTTTTTTTGCTAAGATTTTATAAAGTTCTTGAATAAATTTTCTTTTTATACATATTTTTTTCCTTTGACACAATTTTAAAACAAAGGCTAAAAATTTTCTGGAGCAGCAATCCCACTAATTTTAGCTACGAGCCGCCACTGCTGAGTGGACACGTGATTTTGCACCTGTTTGGACCGTTCGGAGTGTTTGCTGCGATGGAGTGGCCCGCAGAAGAATATTTGAGTTTTTGCAAGCTTGTAAATGAGTCCCCAGTTGCTAAAAAAAAACTTTAGGTTAGTGCCAAATGATCTTTCACTGGTATTGATTTATGGAACTGTCCTTCTTCGCCATTTATAGCCGACAAGGTTATCCAAAATCTCAAAAGTCTTGGGATGACATTCGGTTGAAATTTCGGAAATGTCCTACATCCAATCCCCTTAAAAGTTCTGTATTTTTCCACCTACAAAACAGCCGTCTTATTCACATTTCCCCTCCCTATTTTTATTATTTTTAGTCAAGGCGCACAGCACAAAGAAAAAACCTGCTGCCACTATCAAATCCAATTTGATGCTGAGCTCCAGTTCTTGTTCGGTTTGTGGCGAGATTAGTCAAGCACCAGCAAATGATCCGAATGCTCGGAGTATTCAGACGTATCATTTGCTAGAGTTCGTTCGGGGTTTTCGGCTTGTTCTGTTCGTTAGAAGTAAAATGCTCAAGTGAATACTCGAGTAATGTTTTTGTAAATTACTTATCGACACCTCGCGTTAGCCGCTCGGGTAGTCACAGTAGGTCTAATTATTGTAATAAAAACTCGTGCGTAATAGTTAATAGTAGTTAGATTACATCACATATGAATCAAATGATATTGTGAATTTACCCTAAATCTGTTGACGGCCATTCCCACACTATTCAAGACGCGTGACGTGTAGCAAGTGAAATAATAGAATCCAAACAATATAATAAGGGCCGGTCTTATGACTACCAGATAGATATTCCTATCAGGAGGTTAAAGTTAGCGACCAGATAAAGGTTATCAGCCACTTTAAAGTTTCGCGCGTCTTATGAATTGAATTTATCTGCCGGATAGCTATCTGTAGGATAAATATTTTTTTTATGCAGAAAACGCAAGGTTGGTACTGTTTTTACTGGTGTGCGCATGCGTATAAACCCTGCTGCTAGCGCTACAAACTGGCTAGCGGTTACAACGCTCAACATTTGTTAACTAATGGCGGCTAAACGAGTGTAAGGTAACAGATGGTGTCACGTGGAAGCAGAAGCTAAGATGTCTTGCAAGTACTAATTTCGGTGTCTACCAAAATATGGTCAATAGTTGGGTACAACGTTTACAAAACTTCATTTATGGTACTCACATCTAAACAATTTGTTCTTATATAACCATAACTCTACATATAGCATGTCCGTTTTTTTTATAAAAGTGTAAATTATATGTTCTAACTTTATTTATAGTTAGAACCTGGGTATGTGCCTACTAACACGTGAACCAATATTTTAACCTGAACACAGGTTCTGATAGGTGAAACCTCATTAAAAACAACGCATCACTATGGCAACGCCAATTTTAACTTTGAGATAAAAGTTATGTACGTTAACCTCCCGATAAAAATGTGATGGATAAATACATTTTATCTAGCATATAAATGCTATCTGGTGGTCATAAAACGCACTTTTAACTTATCAACTAGATAAAAATACTTATCGGCCGGATTAATATTTATCCAGGAGTGATAAGAACGGCCCTAAATAGTATTTAAATACATTTTTTATTAATTTAACCAACACAACGTAGCCACTATATGATCTCTACAAAACTATATATTAAAAAAATGAACATTCATTCCGTGCCGAACTCATTTTATTTGCGAGGCCATTGCGGTCATATACAGGCTGGGCACGAAAGTGAGTGTGTTATCTGCTGTCCATTTATGCGCGTAGCAAACCAACGGTTTCGGGTTTGATTCCCGTATTCAGGTGTCATTTTTCAATTAAAATAATATGACAATCAGATACAACTGTGATAATCAAACTAGAAACTAATGGATTAAAATGACAAATATAATGGCTCGTCAATTTAATCCATTAGTTGCCAATTAATATTATTTCTATCACCGCGTCTTACTACCCCTTAGGGTTATACGCAAATGTACTAATTACGCTAATAGTTTTAGGGACGAGGAAGGTTGGATTTTAAGGAAGAGTACCCATATTTACGTAGGGGGAGTGTAAAACTATTCAGGGGGGAAAAAACCTCAATACACTTGACCAGAATCCAACCCGGATCTCTTCATCATCGGCAGTCTAGTACATTGCGAGAGTGACGCCTTAAGGTACGGCAGAAGGGAGCGCGAGTATTTTTACGGTTTTTTAACATTACATTTCTTTGGCCAAAATAAATCAAATATTTCCCCAGTAGCAACGAAGAGCTTAGTTTTCTGCACATGCTAATATCAACAGATCTTGAATATCTGTCAAGGGTGTCCTGGAATTTTGTCAAAACCTTTTCTCTTTATTTAAAAAGTTTTGACAAAATTCCAGGACACCCTTGACAGATATCCAAGCACTGTTGATATCAACAAGTGAAGAAAATTAAACTAACTTATATGATTTTACTGGAGAAATATTTTATGTACTTTAAACTTAAAAAAATGTTTTGAAATAAACATTGTAAAAAAAACTTTGACCTTTTCTCACGTCCCCTACATCCCCACCTTACCGTGCACTTTCTGAACCAACTTTATTATATAAGCACACGACTTATAAATTAACTTAAACCTAGAATATACACAACACCCAGCCCCCAGCCCCTTTATTTCATAACTGTGAAAGGGGGAACCCAAATTTCACTAATGATACATTTTTCGGCCATCCCAGGAATCGATCCTGGGACCCTTGACTCAGTAGGCAGACACTCTACTACTGAGCTAAGGTATCGGATTCATCTTTGATACATATGCGTATAAAATTACCAAAAGGGTAATAAAACACGGCTCTAAAAATAATTGTAAAGTTAATTTTACCTGGAGAGAGAATAGATTTCTGTGATTCAGCTAAAGGGTATGGGTGTGGGGTGGGGATCTTCTCACATTACAAGTTTACTGGTTGCAAATTGCAAAGTGAGAGCAGCAAGCTATGAAACCATAAACCGACGATTTGTTTAGTCTAAGACGCGTGACAGGCAATGTATTATTTATTTCTCTTTAATTGTGCAAATAGTTGCTCTTAAAAAGTTGCCAAGAGAAAAGAATACAAAGAGGAAATAAAAAGTTAGAAGGATTGTAAAGTTCAGAGGTGGATGGGGCGTTTTTCTCATGCTAAAGTATTAATAATCCGTCTCACAACCGGATCAACTGAGATATTTATGTACACGATTACGATTGAACTAAAAAAACGTATCGAAGTGGGGTTTTCTACATTTTTCATTTGACAGCTGCGATATTGGAATCAGTAATGTTGGTGGTTGATTTTTTTTAAATTATAAAATAATTATTTTCCACCGTAGTTCAGTCTAAAGCGTGTCAACCTAATGATCTAAAGGTGCCAGCTTCAATTTACGGCATGGATGAAATGTTTATCAATGATGAAATATGGGTTTCTGTATGTTAAATATATGAAATTAAATATATTTAAAAAAATCAAATATTTGTTGTGTTTTTTTGAAAATGGTAAAACTCTTTTATTGGTCTCAATTCAACTGTTTTCTAAAGTATAAGCCACATTAAGACGTCTGGTTCGAGCTGTATTATCTACCTAGGTTAGGTGTTATCTGGGGGGAGGGGGGAAGACGGGCTCTTAAGACGTCTGGTTCGAGGTGTATTATCTACCTAAGTTAGGTGTTATCTGGGGGTGAGACGGGCTCTTAAGACGTCTGGTTCGAGCTGTATTACCTACCTAAGTTAGGTGTTATCTGTGGGGTGAGACGGGCTCTTAAGACGTCTGGTTCTAGCTGTATTACCTACCTAAGTTAGGTGTTATCTGGGGGGTGAGACGGGCTCTTAAGACGTCTGGTTCTAGCTGTATTACCTACCTAAGTTAGGTGTTACCTGGGGGTGAGACGGGCTCTTAAGACGTCTGGTTCCAACTGTATTATCTACCTAAGTTAGATGTTATCCGTGACCTGAGACGGGCTCTTAGGACGTCTGGTTCCAACTGTATTTTCTACCTAAGTTAGGTGTTATCCGTGGCCTGAGACGGGCTCTTAAGATGTCTGGTTCTAGCTGTATTATCTACCTAAGTTAGGTGTTATCCGTTGCGTGAGACGGGCTCTTAAGACGTCTGGTTCGAGCTGTATTATCTACCTAAGTTAGGTGTTATCTGGGGGGTCAGACGGGCTCTTAAGACGTCTGGTTCTAGCTGTTTTACCTACCTAATTTAGTTATTATCCGTGGGGTGAGACGGACACTTATGCTTTGCAAACGTATTTTAAGTATATGCTCACTAAATCTAATAATAAGTAAACAAAAACTGAAACATACAACTCAAGTTGAACAACATTTGTCGATTTATAACCAGGTCGTATATATGATCGAAATTCGATGGTCCAGCGAAATCCCATTCGACCTGAACTGCTTGTTATTTGTATACAGAGAGATTGTTTGACTCTCGAGGCTATAAATACGGCCAATCATTAAACCAGGAAGTCAAACTGTAAAAAAAGCTTAACCATACACAAACGGGGGAATTTCTCGTACATTGCTCATTAGAGAAACATATGGGATAGTGATGAGAAAGGTAGAATTGTACCGTGCTTCACGTCTTACTACCCGTCCAAACAATACATATATTTACACTAGTGGGGTAGAGATGAGGAAGGTAGAGTAGTACCGTGCTCCACGTATTACTAACCATCCGGGATATCAACATATTTACACTAATGGGGGAGGGATGTGGTATAAACGAAACGGATTGTATCCGCATTTGCGTTTATGTAGGATGATAAACCACTTTATAAGTAAAAAAGTTCAGCAGTACATCCTGACAGATGTTTAGCCCCATACCAGATAATATGACACAGATGCCTTTGCCGCATGATCTACCAGCGTGTGTTTCTCGACCTTTGGTTGGTCAAAAGACTTGAACCCTTGTCCTTCCAATTTGGCGCGTACACCTGCCCAGGTGTAGTAGGATTTATATATATATATATATATATATATATATATATATATAACCCTCATCGATGGAAACGCGGGATAGGGCGTCAAGTTTGTCTAATTTAGTCTGCTGCTGAAGGGGAAGTTGGGGTTCGAAGCCCCGACCACTATTACTTTCATTACTTAAATTTAAATTGTATGTTTTTGTTGGGTGAATCTTTCAAATTTTACTTCCTAAAATAGGTTTACTATTATTATTATTATTGTGTTCTGTCTTACGACATGTCCATTCCTTTTGTCAGTAAATTTAGACCGCCAGTGCACCCTGTCCTCTGCCTCCTCCTTTAGCTCCAAGAATTTTCTAATTTCCTTCAAGTAATCTAATATTTGAATCCTCCTTCTTCCTCAGCTTCTCTTTCCCTCAACCTTTCCTTCTATTACGTCGTGCAGAAGACAGTTCTTCCTAAGGATGTGTCCGATACGGTTGGCTTTGTACCCGAAGAATCACAGCCAAAATGGTTATCTTCTCATCTTCTTAAGACTCCTTCATTTCACCCTGTCTGTCCGTCTTCTCCAGCACCACATTTCAAAGCTCTCCAAGAGATTTCTTTCCCATCTTTATTCATCTCCCAAAAATGTATTATGAATTATGCACACACACACTTTCACAAAACAACTTACTATAATAAATACATATATTTATACTTATTTTTATTAATCACCCGCCTCGGTGGCATAGTTGGCTAACGCGCTAGTCGTGTTAAGCTAGACTGCCGAGGACGGGGAGATCGAGGTTCGAATCTCGGTTTGGTGAACTGGGGGTGGTTTTCCCTCCACCCAAATGCGGGCTCACTTCCTCTAATTCAACCTTCCTAATTTCTAATCCGTTAACGTAATTAGTACTTAAAGCGTATAACCCGAAAGGGTAGTAAGACGTGGTGCTAAATAATAATAATAATTTATTAATCAGATAAGCATGGCAAAATACAAATCATGACCATTTTAAATACATATTTTTATTCTAATCATTATCTATTTCCCATCTACCACCAAAACTTTTCTTTTAATTACTCCAGGGTACTGTGAGGGTCACATTGTCAGTGAGCGTCCAATTGGACCACATAGTCTAAGGAGTGAGTCTCGCAATAGACAGGATTGCTGATGACGGGTAGATCGGGGTTTGAATCCCGGTCGGGTGTAATGAGTGTAGTTTTTCTTTTAAAAAAATTTCACTCTCCATCCACGCAAACGTGGGTACATTTCTTCTATTCAAACATCCTCATCCTTAACACTATTGAGTAACTAGTACATTTGCGTACAGCCCGAACGGGTTGTAAGACGCGGTATTAATATATATATATATATATATATATATATATATATATATATATATATATATAAAATAATAAAAGAATATATATATACTCACAAAGCCATAGCCACGACTCTTGCCCGTCTGTCTGTCCGTGATTACCACAGCTTCTTCAATCTCGCCGTAAATCGCAAAGTGTTCCCTAAGCGATTTGTCTGTGGTATGGTAGGGTAAACCGCCAACAAAAAGTTTGGTCCACGTGGTGTCTTTCTGTTGCACGCCACTGGCGGTCGCAAGTGCTAAAGCCCCCCCAAGACCCGCGGCATCTGCGTCCGAACTTACGCTCCCACCTAACCCACCCGGCATCAACATGCTGACTGAACGAGCCTAGCCGGTGTGAGGTTAGATTACCCCCACCCCCTTCCCCACTCGTTTTTTTTACCTCGGTTGACGTAAGCGCTACCGATGTTCGCTTGTTTTACAATTGGAAGCCTACTGATTACGGAAAAAGCTTCTAATACGTGGCGTTTCTAGCACAGAGTAGTTAAATCTAACTGTTAGAGTACTTGCTGATGGATTAGATAGATAGATAGACATGCACTTACACAAGTCTCAAAGAGAAGTTTCAAATTTTTTTAATATTGGATTTGAATTGGTTGTTATTATATGTGTGTTGCACAAACTATTTTTTATACGACTTAACTGAGCTATAAAATGTTAAGACAGTTAGAAACGTGATATTAGGCCTATAAATAAGTTTGTGAGAAAAAAACTTAATTGAACAAATGTTTTATTTATCTCTATTGTTAACAACAGTTATTTATGACATCAATTTTACGTTTCCTTGTTATCAAAGTTATATTGGTAGATTGGTTAACATGTGTTTGTGATTTATCGAAATGGTAAAAAAAATTTACTCCGAATTATTAAAGCACAGTTATTTTATATTATAAATAAAAAAACTTAACGTAAGTCACAATCTTGAATAAAAATAATTTCAATATTTTTTTGTTTTTTTAAATACAGTGATTAGAAAAATAAATCACACGAAAAGAATTCAAACGCACCACAAATTATTCACTTTTTTATATATCTATAAACTGTTTTATTCGAAAAAATGTTCAAACAAATGTTCTAAACATGTTCAGAATAATATCACTTTTTAAGTCCACGGGAATATTTTTTTGTCCTCGTAAAAAAATAACAACGAAATAAAGAATCCATTCATTTCACAACCATTGTTAACAGAATATCTCGTAGACCTACTTATTGAACTTGAAAAGTTTTTTGACGATTCCTTTAACGTGTTTAGTGTTTCAAGTAACACCGGTGCTGAACTACACTCTACTGTACGAACCCTAAAACCTTGTGAACTGCAACACTTTTGCTTCTCAATTCTATAATTAGGATTCCCCCTACCTCTAACCGACTCTTGCAGCTGTTCGAAATTTAAAATCCCTCGCAAACAAGTCAGAGAGAGAACGAAATAAAGCAAGAAAAGAAAGGGGGGACTCAAAAAGTAACACAAACAATTAAAAACTTGGCCAAGACTTAATGTTCACTTTAAGCAAATCAAAACAATTTTTACAGCCTAGTTAAATTTTATTTCATCAAATTTCAATTTGTCTTATATTTTAACAACGCATTTTATTATCCGTACGGGCTATAAACACTACTATGTTAGGGATTAGTAAAGATTAATTTAGAGTGAGTGTACACACATTTGCGTGGAGGGAAAGCGGAGAACCATTCTAGAAAAACCACAATGCACCCGACCAGGACAAAACCCTGATCCCTCAGTCTTCGGCAGTCAAGTCTATTGCGAGAGTATTGCCTTAGACCAAGTCACCACCGAAGCGGGTGTTTGGCATTTGTAATGGTAAACATATTATTTTCTCTGTCGTTTCAATGGTAAAACTATTTATTTTCCCTGTCATTTGAATGGTAAAAGTATTTATTATCTGTGTCGATTTAATGGTAACGCTATAATAAGACAGCAATTAGCAGGCGCACCTGGGAAAAATTAACCTTTGAACCAGCACCCTTTCCTCCAAACAACCTTTTTTTTCCTTTTGTATTGTGCAATCGTGGGTTTTCCCCGTGACGTCATCTCCCAAACTTTCCTCAGGCGAAATAGGCACATCAAACTTATTGGTTTTTTAGCCGTTAAATTACATATATATATATATATATATATATATAT
>CABFVX010004461.1:1624-29433 GCA_902151425.1 Timema shepardi | reverse complement strand
ATATATATATATATATATATATATATATATATATATATATATATAAAAGTTGTATTATATATGTTGACCATAGAACAGCCAGTGGCAGTTATATTTTTTATCTGATCGTGTCATGTGAACTCTCTTTAAGTAGGTAATTCCAAGCCCTTCCAATTATCTGGGGGGATTTTATATGAAAAATCGAAATTTTTATAATAATTTTGATTATTTGTTAGGTGTTTCTAGCAATTTTGTAAATTAAAGTGTCAGCGTAACCATTTAAATTTTCTATTTTTTATCTGATCAGGTCATGTGATCTATTTTTATATAAGTAAGTCCGAGACATTCTTTTAACCAGAGGAGACATTTCTTTAAAAAAATAGATATTTTTTGAGTTATTTTATTGTTTGTTTTCCAATGAAGCTACATATCGACTCTAGGTACAACTCAGATCAAACACAATCTTCATGGTACTTGTATTGTAATATATATATTACAATACAATATATATATATATATAGCCATATATAGGTGAATCTGATTCTTCTATCATATAAAATTGCCAGACTTGCATAGATTTAAAATATATTCTGCATTCAGGTTTTAAAATATACATATAAATATTATATTTATATTAATTATATATATAAATATGAATTTTATATATGTTAACTATAGAAGAGTAAATGACACCTATTTTTTTATCTGATCCTGTCATGTGAAATCTCTTTAATTAGCTAATTCCGAGACCTTCCTTTTACCTGAGGTAGTTTTGTATGAAAAATATATATTTATAGAGTTATTTTGATTGTTTGTGAGGTGTCTTTAGCAATTTTGTAATATTGAAGTGCAAAATACACCATTTAATTTTTTTATTCTTTATCTTATCTGGTCATGTGGACTTTTTTACTTAAGTAAGTACGAACCCTTCCATTTACAATATATGTTGACTATAGAAGAACTATATATTATATCCGGTCGTGTCATGTGAACTCTCTTTAAGGCCCTTGGTCCTGTCGAGCGCAATTCTAAAACCTATTTTGTGGGATGGTGGGTGGGAGGGTGAAAGGCGTGGTGTGGCTTCACAACCGACCAAAGTACTCTTCCGCACCGACAAGAACAGATTGATCACGAAAATCGTAGATGGTGGAGAGGTCTTGCGGAAAAAGCATACGTTTGGAAGTATCAGTTTTCTCGAGAACGAGTGAAAACTTTATGTCAATATTTTCAACATCACTTCTAAGCTAAAATATCGATGTTTATTAATTGTTACATTTTCTTATTTTTTTATATGAAGCCGGCAGTTTTCTATTGAAAAATGTCAATTTTATCGATATTTGATCACTGTTAAAACTATAGAGGAGGTGTGTATATAAAAAGAATAACATAATCCACATAGTGCTAATCTTTAACAAATCGTTTCCGAAAAAATTTGCAAACCAATAAAAATTCTTGAAGATAACCGTTTGTTCCCGCGGCTCTGCATTTCCTCGCCAAATGAAAAGGGCCAATCACATTAAGTAGGTAATTCTGAGCAATTTCATTAACCTGGGGGATTTTATATGAAAAATTGATATTTTTCGAGTTATTTTGATTGTTTCTTAGGTGTGTCTTGCAATTTTGCAGTATTGACGTGACAAATGCACAATTTAATTTTTTTATTTTTTATCTGATTTAGTCATGTGAACTGTTTTTATGTAAATAAAACCTAGCCCTTCCTTTTACCATACATGATGACTATAGAAAAGACAGTGACAGCTAAATTTTGTATCCGATCATGTCATGTAGACTCTCTTTAAGTAGGTAATTCCAAGCTCCTTCTTTTATCTTGGGGGAGTTTTATATGAAAAATCGCTAATTTTTAGAGTTATTGAGATTATTTGTTAGGTGTCTCTAGCAATTTCGTGGTATTGAAGTGCCAGATACACCATTTAAATTTTCTATTTGTTATCTGATCGGGCCATGTGAACTATGTTTATGTTAATAAGTCCGAAAAATTCTTTTTACCATATATGTTGACCATAGAAGAGCCAGTGACAGCTATACTTTGTATCCGATCGTGTCATGTAAAACTCTCTTTAAGTAGGTAATTCCAATTTCTTCCTTTTACCAAGGGGAGTTTTATATGAATAAACAATAATTTTAGAGTTATTTAGATTGGGTTTTTTTTTCAAATGAACCTCTTTATTGGCTCCTGGTACCACTCAGATCTAACACAGTCTTTATAAAACTTTGTTGTCAAACAATATATTTATAGCCATATATAGGTGAATCTGGCATTTATATGTAAAAATATTGCCAGCTATGCCTAAATTTAGAATATAGTCTCTGCTCAGGTTTTAAAATATACTTTCAACTATTATGTTTATATTCATTATATATACAGATATAACTATATATACATATATAACCATATATATACATATATAACCATATATATACATATATAACCATATATACATATATAACCATATATATACATATATAACCATATATATACATATATATATACATATATAACCATATATATACATATATAAATATATATATATACAGTAGAGCGTCGGAAATCCGGACGTCAAAAATCCGGAGCGTCGCAAATCCGAATCGGCGCTGAGAGCAGGTAGGGGAGGTAGTGGAAGGTGTCCTTGAGAGTTCAACAACTTAGCCAGTCACCTCTCCTTGGTCACGTGCTCGGCTCAGTTCTGTGCTATCATTTACAAACTTTACAGCAGTGGTATAGTTGCCTTGTGACGTTTTAGAGTGCGAGTTAAAACGGTACATATTTTTACTTTGTTAATCATGTCTTCATTATCAAATGAAAGGAAACATAAATTTTTATCTATAGAGGATAAGTTAGAAATTCTACGAAGACTGTCTAAAGGGGAAGGTGGTGCATCTCTCGCTAAAATATATGGTGTGGGAACTTCAACCATTAGTAACATTAAAGCCAACAAAGACAGTTTGCAACGTTTTGCTTCAAAACTAGATTCTGAAGAAGGTTCACAGAAAAGAAAAACCACAAGAACGGCAAAAAACAGTGCATTGGAAGATGCTATGTACATTTGGTTTACGCAGAGGAGAAGTTTAGGTGAGCCTATTTCTAGTACACTCATTTGTGAAAAGGCGATCCAGATGAATGAAAAATTTAGCGGTCCTACAGATTTCAAAGCTAGTTCGGGTTGGATGAAGAATTTTAAAATGAGAAAGGGTATTAGAGAACTGGATGTCCAAGGTGAAATATTATCTATTGATAATGCTGCCGCAATGATATTTAGGGAAAAATTTTATTAGCATGACAATTGAGGAGGGCTACACAAGAGATGATGTTTACAACGCTGACGAAACTGGGCTAAATTGGCGTTCCCTACCCTGGAAGTCATTGGCTTCTCGTATAGAAAAGTCCGTTCCTGGCTTCAGGGTCGCAAAGGAAAGAGTGACAACAATGGTTTGTGCTAACGCAAGTGGTTCTCACGCTTTGGATCTGTTGGTTATCGGAAAAAGTAAAAAGCCAAGATGCTTTAAGAACATTAAAACCTTACCTGTACTTTACACGTCACAAAAAAACAATGGATGGATGCAGCAATTTTTACCGAATAGTACAAAGATATTTTCATTCCCAGTGTTAAAAAACATAGGAAACCAAACAAAAAAGAAGGCAAGGTGGTCCTCATCATTGACAATGCCCCAACTCACCCCGACCTTGATGTCTTGAACAAAATAGACGATAATATTCAAGTCATGTTCCTGCCTCCAAATGTAACCTCCATACTACAACCGATGGACCAGGGGGTCATAGAAAAAATGAAATGAATTGATAGAAAACAGATGCTTCGTCGACTCTTGCTAGCTGAAAGAGACGAAGAAAGTGTGCTGCAGTTTGTGTAAAACCTCAGCCTAAAGGACGTCATTTACATGGTAGCGGATGCCTGGGGATCTCTCACTGACGACAACTTTAAAAATGCCTGGAAAAAACTGTGGCCAATCCCCGAAACCCCAAACCAAGAACAAGATGAGGCAAACTCTCAAACTCCATCGGATGCCAACACTCCTACTGACGCCGAATTTGTGGCTCTATTCCAGACATTGCCTATATTTGAACAGTGCGATGAACTTGACGCAAGGGAGTGATTTGAAAGGGATGGCAATGACCCTGGTTATCAGCATTTGAATGATGACGAAATAGCTCATCAGGTAATTGAGGACAATGATAATGGAAGCAATGTAAGAGAGAGTGACGACGATGAAGAAATGGATGCTGAAAATGCTGCCGGTCCTTCACACTCAGACGCCTATGAAGCAATCCATACAGCTATGAACTGGTTGGAGGGACAACCTGAGAGGACAGTGACACAACTCGTACTTCAGACTGAGAGACGTGGCTGCAAAGAAACGCACGTCAAGTCTTGTACAAAAAACAATTAAGGACGTTTTTACCCAGTAAGTTTCCATTAATTACTGTAGATTCTTGTGTTTTTTCTAAAAAGCATTGTAGAGTTTCTAAATTACATATTGTACATGTTCTTATTCAATATACTTTATTAAAATATTTTGTGTACTGTATTTTTGGAACCCTTCAGCCTCTATTTTGCAATACAGTAGACTCCCGAGCGTCATGTAGCCTCTAGTCAATACATTGCATATGTATACAGTTATTGACAGCACATTTGAAAATCCGGACAATTCAGTAATCCGGATGGGTCCCGGTCCCGATCGATCCGGATTAACGACGCTCCACTGTAGTTATATATGTATTTTATATGTTAACTATAGAAAATCAAAGGACAACTATATCTTTTATCTTATCTTGTCATGCGAACTCTCAATATTAAGTGGATAATTCCGAGCCCTTTCTTTTAACTTGGAGGATTTTATATGAAAAATCTATATTTTTAGAGCATTTAGATTGTTTGAAAGGTGTTTTTGTCAACAACAAAATATTAAACAAAGTGCCAGAGTCACCATTTACATTTTCTACTTTTTTTTTATCTGATCTGATCAGGAAGATTTTGGAGTTTTTACAGCAAAACAATTTTTTTTTTTTTGTGAACTTGACATATATTTTTTATATTCGGAATTTATTTTAGTCCTATTGATTTTAGGTCAAACAACTTTTGGCCAAATTAACTTTTAGGTCAAATGTCTTGAGACTACGTGAATTTCAGTCTAAATTATAAGGCCAAATAACTTTAAATTAACTGACTTAAGGCCTACTGCCGCGTTCCTACTTCGATTACTCTGTGGACAAAGCAATCTTAAACTGTGGATTCAGTTTCTTCCTACGACTACAAAGCTTACGGATACGGAGGAAAAAAAACCCTACAATTCCCTACAGGTTGCCATTGGTTAGGTGCCTGCAATCATTTCTAGATAGTATTATATGAGTGTTTAACTGCGCCATCTAGCCGACTGATGGTGACGTCATCAACTTACGAGCCACGCCACTGTTCAGTGCTGCTAGTTGGGTGAAAGGAGGTAGAACTTCCTCCCTATACTCCACCCCTCCTCCCCCTTAACCCAAAAACAATTATCACCTGGGTTAGGCTTGCTTTGACTATCGTACTGTTTGGGAAGGTTGAAATTAAATAACAGAATAATATTATTTTTTTCAAATCACTAGTCCGGTCTAGGTATTTTATGTCTGAATTTTCTAGATTTTATTTTCTTAGCCACTCATTTAGTTTATAAATAAGGATAGTTTACACCACTTTTCCATATATCATATATTAGAGCCTATTAATTGGTAGCTAATATTTTGTGATTGTTTCTCTTTAAGGTTTCTCATTGATATAATTGAATTTCTCAATAAAATGTTACTGGGAAATATTGGACAGAGGACTACTCTGAATATCATCTCCGAGTGAAATGATGGTGATTATTGGGAAAACATCGTTGTCATTCTCTTGTTTCCTTTGGTCAATCTTTCCTTAAATATATGACAAGTTTCGCAATTCTGGCTCGTCTAGTTTGCCAGTAGCTCCTTTTTACTCCAGCGCACACCTTCCGACATAGGTGAAAGTGAGGATATTTGGCAACAAAGCGAAGATAAAGATTTCTTCCATAAGAGCTGCAGTTCCCTTAGCGATATCATGTGTATCATTGCAAGTGAAAGTAGGTGGGAGGACGCGGAAGGGAAGTGCGGAGTGTGGCTACAGGACTGTTCGCTTGGGACCAGCTTGGTTAGGCGGAACCACGTGTTTATATTTAAAATGAGGGGTGTTCTGTGAAATTATGGAAGAGTTCTAAGTGAGAAGTTTGAACCGTTGAATGAATTTCATAAGAGAAAACGGTGCACGCAGGTGTAAAAATACCTCATAGGTGTTGACTACCCGTTTCAATAGATGGAAGTATTGCCGGATGCTTAGGATTTGTTTGGATTATTCATTCACCTTGTGTCCAGGGAAACGTTTCTCAGGTTGGGTGCAGCATAGTAAGGTATATTTCAGAACGTCATTCCATTTCCTCCCATGGTTATATTCTGGGAGGGACCGTTCCTCGCAGACTTTGATTCCCCAGTCTGCTGGCAGTAAAATCACTGCCAGAGCCGAAGTAGGATCTTTTATATAACTTAGAATTATTTAGCGGCCATTTGTAAACTATTTAGGCCAGCGTTTCCTCGTTCAGATTTGATTGGACAGTTACTGATAGACCCTTCAAAATATGAGTGAAATCGTATATTCAAAATCATGGTTCCAACCTTTTGTAGGTGTGCTAACTAATGATTTTCGCTGAACATCAGAGTAGGGTAGTAACTTTGCAGTTGGTTGAGATTTTCCCAACTTAGTTCATTGATAACCCTCACATTTTGGAAGACCTCCCAATTGTAATCTTCTCTCACTAAGTATTTCTGAATCCTTTCTGTCATCAAGTATTCCTGAATCCTTGTTGGTTAGGGTCTCCCTGTATGAAAAATTTCAGTTTCCTGGGTCTTCTGGGCTTTGAGATTGTTTTGACTTTAGCTTTTTGGAAACACTCCGTTGTGAGGTTACCTATTTCCTCATTCCTGCACCCTTTTGAGTAAGGGCTACTTACTTGCTTGCAAAATTTTAGATTTTTCGGTCTTCTAGGCTTCGAGATTTTTTCGACTGGACATAGGAACTGGTAATTATTATAGTGGAGATTGTTAAACAAAAATCAATGAGGCAGGAAAAAATCAAAAATCCTGCTTCGTAACGTTCTGTCCCATGGTCTATACTATAAGTAGGCAAAGTTTCCGCTCTCTAGGTCATCAAGGGGCTTTTGAAGGATGTGAAAAAACACACACACATTAGGAAATTATATACCGGATGTTCATTTGAAAACTTTCCACCAAAATATCTCTAAAACAACGCATTGCTGAAAAAAATGTTTTAAACAAAAGTTGTTTGGTTCTGAGGGGGAAGTAAGGCGGTAAGGCTGGGTGGTAAGACCTTGGGTGGCGTTGCTAAGGTTACGTTAAGGTCACTTTATTTATTTTTTAATTAGACTCCTTAATTTTTATTACATTTTTCTGTAGATCACATTGTGCCATTTTCAAAATGGTGGTTTTAAGCTTTTTACAGTAAAACCTAACACAAGAAATGAGCCACACAAATTTTTGAGTCGCCGGCACTGGGCGAGGTTTTATAATTTGGCCTATTTAAACACAGCTCATGAAGGTGCAAGTGTTTATGTGCTGTGTGTTTGCAAACGTGTGTTTGTTCACGTTTATGTGTATTTGTATTTGTAAAATAATTATTGAAAAAAATACCTTTTTAATTTTAAGTTTAAAGGATGTTTACAAAATGCTCTCCATTTTAAGCTAAACAATGATATAGTCTATTTGAGAATTAACTTCTGACCTTTCGTAGGGTTGCTTTTGTAATACTTCTACATGCCATTGCCATCCTATTTTTTTAAACTCTTTGATATTTGCCGGTTTCGTCCCATAAATAGTGGACTTTAAACATTCCCATAAGAAATTCTAGGGTCGTTAACTCAGGTGACTTTGCTAGCCACTCAATTGGTCCTGTTCTGCCAATACATTGTCCATTAAATCTGTTGTTTAACCATTGACGAATGATTAGTGTGTAGTGAGGGGGGCTCCATCTTGCTGAAAATGTAAAAGATCTTCATCAAGCCCCATGTCTCCATGATTGTCTTGTTTATTTTCTATGGCGTGCACTATGAGAGGATGAATTACTTCTTCAAGTATTTCAAAGTATTTGCCTCCTGTCAAATTTCCGCCAATAAATATCAGACCAATAATTGTGTCACCTAATATACCTGTCCAAACGTTTATTTTTTCTGGCCATTGAGTGTGTCCGTCAATAAAAATTTGAGGATTTGGATCACTCCAATAACGACAGTTGTGTTTATTTACAAAACGAGTTAAGAACAAAGTGCACTCTTCAGAAAGACAGATACATTCTAATAACAATGAATTCGCATTCAATAACTCGATCATTTCTTCGCAAAACTCTACTCGCTTATCAGGATCATCTGCTTAATGACGTACCTGCATTTTATACGGATGAAACTTATTTAATTATAATGTCTTATGAACCGAACCAATTGATACACTAGTAGCTTTAGACACTTCCCACACTGATTTTTTGGGATTTCCCACATAAGTGCCCAAAATTTCCACTCGAATTAACTCACTCAATACTGTACGCATAGTCCATTTTTTGTTTGCAACAGATCCAGTTTCTTTAAATTTTAAACCAAGATCCAAAACATAACTATGTGATACGTTTTTATCCTTGTGTCTTTGGTTGAAAATTGCTGTCATTTTTCGAGGACAATGAGCCTCGGCACCATATAGAAAAATCAATTCTGTTCTCTCTTTCAGACTGTAAACCACTTTTAAAGATTGGATGTTAACAGTAGAAAGCAAACGAGGTAACTAACGAACTTGTTACTGGAATTGATAGTAAAAACAATGTTTCGTTTACGATCTTACACACAAACACTTGTACCTTCCCAAACTATGTTTGAATAGGCCAAATTCGGTGACTCAAAACCTTGTGACGCTCATTTTCCGGGATAGTTTTTACTTTAAAAAGCTTAAAATTGCTATTTTGAAAATGGCAAAACGTTATCTACAGGAATATGTAATTTAAAAAAATAGAGAGTCTCATTTGAAAAAATCAAAGTGACCTTAACGTCACCTTAGCAATGCCACCCAAGGTAATACCTGTCTTACCACCTTACTTACCCCTCAGAACCAAACAACTTTTGTTTAAAACTTTTTTTTTCTCGAGATATTTTGGTGGAAAGTTTTCAAATGAACACCCGGTATATGTCAGGGGCGGAAATTTGTGATTTACCTAGCCCCTGCATTTTAAACTTAAGGCAGGGGTGTAGTGGAGGGGGAACCCCGTTCCGGCACAGAGAACAGTACTTAACTGGTACCGATGTTTTCGTTAAAGCCAGCAAGACAAGTGAAACTTATACATTCATGAAGTAAATTGTAGTATTAAAAAAAATCAAACACAAAATTGATACATTATAATATTTTAACACGCGCCAAACTATAGGAAGGAAAAAAGTGCGGAGAAAAATATCGTAAAATATCGAAGGGAGCAGTGTCACTCACTAGGTGCTCTCCACCTTGTGGTTTACTTAGGTGAGTCATTAGTTCGGTAGTCTGATCCTGTCTCTGCTGGGCGGACATTATCTGCTCTGCCACTAGGTGTGGTTTCTACAATAGGTGAGAGTCAAAACAAGACAGTTCATGAAATAACATTTCCTCTATAATTTTGCAATGATTTATTGATGAATTATTGATAAAATTAACGTGTTGAATTAGACTTAAAAAAAACCAAATTAGGTCTTAATAACGACATAGTGTACTACTAAATGAGATAAAAACAAATTATCGGGGTATAAAAGGAACAGTATTTATAAATGATTTTACCACTTTTAAACTTCTTGTAGATTACAAATTATTTGTATTTAAAATATTATAAATTTTTCATTGTGTACACCTCATTTGCATATCGGGTTATATTAAATTTTAGGCATCCAATTTAGATATTCCAAAACAAATTACATTTGTCAAAACCTGCACCAGGGTCTATAATAAAAGTGTGTGGGAGGGGTGGGCGGGGGATGGGTGGGGGGTTATGATGGTTGTGAAGAATTCCATCTTCTTCGGCCGAGAGAGAGAGGGCAGCACCATGCAGAAATAAACTGTTCATGAATCTCGGTGACCAGATAGAGGGCGCAGTCAGTCACAATATTTTGCAGTAATAAGTATTCACCTTGTTTCAGTTGTGAACGCTAACATTGAAAGTAATTTTTACGTATTATGTGATATACACAATACGTTATTATTTATGCTTGACGCATGAATTTAAAACCAGCTTAATTATAATGGTAGGTATAGGTAGTGATGGGCATAATCGAATGATTTTAAGAATCGAATAATCATTCGATTCTTTGAAAAATAATCGAATGAATCGAAAGAACTGTTCGAATGATTTTGAGAAGTAGTAAAGAGTCGGTAATAATCGGATGTTAGCTACTTCTAACTAAAAGTAGTTACTAGTTGCTCGTTTTGCTTTGTGCTACTATTCTTTTCACCCTGCTGTCGGATCTTCCAACAGGTGTTCCTTTGCGTTTGCAGCTTATCAACACTTTTCTATTACTGTATTTAGTTCCTTGTGTCAGTGTCAAAGACCAAAGTACGGCCACAACAAAATACTATACAGTGAATGAGTGAACGCATTAGTCACATAAGTAGCTCGCAATTAATATAAATACTTTTGCGTACGATTAATAATTTAAAAAAGAACATACGTTTCTCTTTGTGTTTAAAAGAGTCGAAATAATTTACCCATTAATATTTCGTAAACATAACAAAAATATATATGCTTACAATCCTATTTATATATCGGCTAAGTGATAAAATTACTTTCGATTTGAATAATTGAATCAATTATATGCCTCCTGAAAGCTTCACTTAGAATCAAACACACAATTACTACTCGACAAACGACGACGTAAGTTTTCTGGGTAATGATATTTGTGTTATAAGAATGTAAAATTATTTCAGTGAATAAAATTATAATACGATCTTAATATTGCGGCCGTGCAATGTTTTATTAAATGCATAAAAAGTATATACTGATCTACTTAATAAATTTAAGTCAAAGTTTAAAAAATTATCTCTTAAACCGTTCGTGCTATATGCGTTTAGTTAGTTAGGAAGGTAAAATTTAAAGGAAATGAAAAAGAACAATCCACGTAGAAATGTAGCAAAATAATCGAATAATTGTGTAATTTTCATTCAAATTATTTTTGGCTTTTATTCGATTGTAAACTGTACAACCACTTAAACTTTGTATTTAATTAGCCTTATAATCATTCGAAAGCGCAAGGTCGGTTATTGTATAGCAATGGGGCAGTGGTGGCTCGTAGATAAAATTAGTGGGGGTGCTGCTACAGAAAATGTTTAGCCTTTGTTTTAAAATTGTGTCAAAGGGAAAAAAAACATGTATAAAAAGAAAATTTATTCAGGAACTTGATAAAATCTTAACAAAAAATACATTATTTACTTACTTTAACTTAAATTGTTACAGTTCAAGCTTAATCTATTCATTTTAAAAATGAAATCAATTCTTCTTGTTTTAATTTGCGCAAAAAGTTCAATAATTTTCTTCTTGATCTCTGGATGACAATTGAGGAAATTTTTCTCCATTTAAAGTATTGCAAGCGCATTTAGTCTTTTTGTTAAATAAAATAACCTAAAAAAATCAATTGGAATAGCTCTAAGCAGAATAATAATAATCTAATTTTACACTTTTCTACACTTTATCACATTCAAGAATATGGTACACAGTTTTTAAGCACAACACACGCTGAGTAAAATAAAAATTTTCTTCCACCATCACGCCAGAGCCGGCATTGCGAGAGCGATAGTGCTCTCTCTACCTGGCAGTTCCGCCTTCCTCCTCACCCATACTATGTGCTCATGTGCACAACAGTCAAATACCATGGCGCTGGCACTGTGTAGCACACAGTTCCATACAAAGTTTTTGTATATTTTTCATAAACTGGGGGATAACTACTGAATTACTGACATTAAGCTTGTGGAATATATGTTGTACTGCAAAAATAAAGAAAGAATTAAAGGTAAAATGACTCATTATATTAAATATTGTCGATAATATCAAGTGGAAATAGGGGTGCAGCAGTTCTGCAGTACCTATATACGATCCGCTACTGCAATGGGGACTATTTATTGAAAAAAAAACTAGTAGAAATTAAGACCTGTATAGAAATAGCCTGGAAACTATTCATAATCATAAGGCCGGTTTTCCTCAGCACTTCTGGCAAGGGAGTGGTAAGAGAATGAATCGGCCAGCTCGCGTCAAGTCAGCATCTGTTTTCATTCAAATTATTTTGAAAGAATCGAATGAATCGATTCTATTCTTCCGATTCTGCTTATCCCTGGCGCTATAGTGGTTGAGTTTAAAGTAATTATTGTATCACCTTAACCCTAAAGTTTGTCTATCCCAAAAGTCAAATTTTTATAAAGTTCAATTCAATGTTTACAAAATGTATAACATTCTCGCTAACCCCAAATATAGTGTTGTAATTATTTTACTGTCTATAAAGTTTAGTAATTAATATGTTATGAATTAATGAATTAGAACATAAACATAAGCGGTTGCATAGGAAGGTTAGTAAATTTTATCGTTTGCGAAGGGAAATATTTTTTGAGGTACATAGTTTATTTCAAAAGAAATCTTCTGAATCATCTTTATAAGATCATTCAAAAAATGGGGAAATCAAGTAGGATGCTTTTATGACTTATTTCACAAATGAACCCAGCTCATTTAATACTCCCATCTCGTATGAATGGTGTAGCTCCATAAAAATAATTGATTAATTAGCTTCATCACTAAACTTGCTGATTTTGACTATGGCACATTCTTTTCATAATAATAACATACTTTGCTCTAATTAGTGGATATTATTATTAAATTGATTTATTCATGTCAAAGCGGGGATAGGACATTACCTTTACATTATTATTATTATTATTAGCACCGCGTCTTACTACCCGTTCGGGTTGTACGCACTTACGCTAATGTGTAATGGTAGGGTGATTGTGAGATGAAATGAAGGACCTACAGTTTAACGTGGAATCCGAACCACGGTGGAGGCCTGGCATTCCATTACCTTTACAATTATAAGTTATTTCGTAGGCTATCTCTAATAGTTCCGGGATATCAAATAAGGCCATTTCTGCTCGTGTTAAGTCCTTAAGATCATTTTAATAGTATAACGGGAAATGCCAGTTTGTTTGAAATTTTAAATAATGTTCAGATACAAATTATATTAAAAATTATTAGAGCAAACTGAGAAAATTGATGTTACCTCTTTTGGCCTTTAAGTGAACTACCCTTAATTTTAGGGCTAGATATCTAGTTCCACAAACCCCACAGGGGGACCTTATGAAAACCTTGGATACATACTTTCAGACTGATCGGCAAAATAATTTTGGTTCTCGATTGAGACACAGATGGCATCACGAAACCCACTTTTTTTGTTTCGGGGGGGAGGGTTAGGATCATGAAATGTCAACATTTATCAAAATTGAGTTCAATTTTTTTTGACAATAAAAATACTTCTCTTAGCAAAGGGTCGAGAGAAAGTAAAAACAGTTTTCATAACAATTTAAGTTAATTATAATTTTTTTTTATTTATAAGTTAGTTTATACATATATTTCACTGTCTTAAATTTAATTTTAACTTTGTAGACGCTTCAACAAAAATAAAGTTTATGACTTTAGATAGACCAATGCTATTTGATTGATGGTTTGTTGCTAGAAAGATATTAAAAATTAATTTGTTTACTACAATATTTATAGCATATCCATTAATATTTATGATAAAAATATAAATTATACTTTATATACTGGTAATCAATTTGGATAGTCTTTGAATCAAATTTTATTTCAAAATGTCATCTGAATAAATTAAAAAAATTGAATGTGCTATAATGTCTACAATGTTTCCTCTGACAGTTTGAATCTATTTGTGGTGACTAGATTTTGCTCTTAATGTCCTGTAATTTTGCCAAAATTTGATTTCTTTATTTAAATGTTTTGACAACATTCCAGGACATTCTTGAAAGATAGTCAAGATCTGTTAATATTAGCATGTGCAGAAAACTAAACTCTATGTTGCTACTGGAGAAATATTTGATTTATTTTGGCCAAAATATTTATATTTTATAAAAACTGAAAAATACTTGTACTCCCTTCTGCCAAACCTTAAACATATTGCCTATATAGCCTAGTTCAGTTATGACAATACATCACCAAGGCCAAACTGAACATTCAAAGTAGGTAGGCAATAGATTGGGAATTTGAGACACTATATTTAAAAGGAGAAAAAGTGGCTAGAAGCTTATTTCTAAGTATACATCGAGCTATCATATAATAAAATAATTGGGGTGTGGGGGAATTTTAAGTGAATGAGAAGATAGAAAACCACATCAACTACTACCTAACTGTCGATATCAATAGGCCTACTAAAGGCCTTAGGCAAACCTAAAAAAAATTCTAACCTCACTGGTCTTTAATGTTTGTAGGTTCAAACACAGCCAGGGTTGACGGATTTTTTCTTTAGCAATAAAAATCTGTAGCATAACTTTCTCAGGAGGGGAAGTAAAGCCATCGTCCCATGTAATTGTGCCATTTAAAATAACCCTGGAAGGTAGGGTCTTTATAAAAATACCTTTCCCAGAAAAATTGATTGACCTTTTCGCTCTCGCTCACAGAAATTCGCATGTGCTAATATAATCTATCAGTTTAGAAGTGCATGTTAAATATCTCAAATAAGTTTAAATAAATAAAAATTTAATAAAATCAGACTTTAATTTGAGCAAAAGTAAATACTCACTTGGTAATGTAAGTCTACTTTATCTTTTTTTTATATATAAATATCAATATGTTATTACTTCTGTCCAACACCTTATATCAGTTGGTAATATGTCTTGTTTGCTAAGCTGAGAGTTCTGGGTTTGTTTCTCATTACAGTCAACCAAATTATTATTGGTTAAAATGTAGTCTTCTACTTACACATAATGAATGACTGCCAGGGCACTGAGTGTTAAGTCTGTTATTTTTATTTTCACAGAGCTTTAGTAACCATTAGGGTTATACACATACAAGGACTATGCTAATGGGATATGGATGTGCATGATAGAATTTAAGGGGAAATATACCCACATTTGCATGGTGGAGAAGTGGAAAACCATTTAGGAAAAGACAATACCGATGCATCCGACTGGGAATCAAAGCCCAATCTCCCTGTCATCAGCAATCTTAACATGGTATTGACACATTAAGACCATTTGACCACCTATGCAGGTTTTTCTATTCTAAAATCAAGGCAGGTTGTAAGTTGTTTACTTAAATCAATTCAGAAAGTGCACATTAATACTCCTAATAAAAAAAATATCACTTCTTCACACATGCAACGCCTATAATCTTATTGACAACTTATTCTATCTTATTATTATTATTATTATTATTATTAGCACCGCGTCTTACTGCCCATTTGGGTTATACATACTTATGCTAATGTGTAATTGTAGGGTGATTGTGAGATTGAAATGAAGGACCTACAGTTTAACGTGGAATCCGAACCACGGTGGAGGCCTGGCATTCCCCACATTCACAAAATGTCTTGTCAGAGTATTCTATCTTAATTATAGGACAATGACAATAACAACAACAACAACCAGACCACATAACAATAATCTACCACTCATTAATGGTGATCAAACCCAATTACAATTGGTGTTTGCCACAAGTCTAACCAAGAGCTCTTAAATCAGTGTGCTTGCACTCAACCAACATAGCTTACGTATCTGACCTAATTATTCTGAATATGCATAAGCCCAAAAAGTTAATAAGACAAGGGGAGGGCAACATTTTTAAGTGTCTTTTGGGAGCCGAAAGGTGACCAACAGATTTAACTGGCTATTCTCAAAATTAATAATTCACAGATACAGAAAGATATAGTTAAAGCTAGGAATTACTGGAAGGCATAGGACAGCCACCTAGCTAATGATGACATTCCTGATCTCGCAACAATGGCTTCTGAACTCTTGATTGTGCACATTTCAGGTAAAGTCTGTTCAGAGTAGGAATTGTTTTCTGAAAGGCCATTTTCCCTACCAGAAATCTATTATATAGTAGAATATTGGTAGGAAAAAATACCTTTCAGAGTGTAGTTCCTAGCGTGAATGGAGTGTAGTAATGAACGACAGGCTCATGACCAGGAGTTCATCAAGGAACAAACTGACTGAGCTGCAGTTCAATTGTTTCCAGTATTTCATCAGAGGGTGTAGTCAAACATAGGACCTTTACATGGTATAAGACTATCTTGGAGTTAGGGTATTTTAACTTTATATAGTTACCATGTTCGAATTATTAGCTTTTGTAATAATTGTATAGTCTACATTAAATTCGCTATTATAAAATAAACATCACTATAAAGCATTTACTGAATTTAAATACAATCCATTTGACGCTCTATTTTCACTTGTTGTTCTGGCTTTGTAGCCGATGTTCTATTTCCAAAATAAAATACTGTATAGTAAAGATTTAAAAAAATTATTTATCTTTTAGTTTTTGATGTCCCTCAACAATTACAGTATTCCTACCCTACATCACAATCAGAAAATGGGCAGATTCTATTAGAACAAATATTCCATGAAAATTTAAAAAAAAGTAAGCAAACCTATACTGAAAATTATTTACACTCTGATTAAACTTTTCCTCTATACAGCCTGCAATTCCGCCACTGTAGGTTAGATAATCCCGACTTGAGTATATTAATTGATAGTAAGGTTGTATCTTCTTTTTTATTCCCTTCTCCTTATTTTATAAACTACTTTTCTTCTATGATGATGACATGTTTCGGTGATTTTTTCACCATCTTCAAGTCTTATTTGTATTAAAGATGATTGATTTTACTTCATACTATTGGAAAGTTTGTGAAAATTTTATCTAGTAAGATGATCAACAAACTTTCCAATAGTATGAAGTAAAATCAATCATCTTTAATAATAAAAGGAAGTGTTTGTGCGTGATGCCCAGCCAAATCTATGGCACGCAGAGATCTGAAATTTTTTCCGGATGCACCCCAAAGCCAGATTTTTAAATTTTTAATTCGCTTTTTAAGAAGGCTATTTTAAACTAATTTTTGAAGGGGTCACGGGCAACGCTGTGCGGGTTTGCTAATCTTTAATACAAATAAGATTGAAAAATTACTGAAACATGTCATCATTGTGGAAGAAAAGTGGTATATAAAATAAGGAGAAGGGAATAAAAAAGAAGATAAAACCTTATTATCAATTATTATCACTCCTTACCAAATAAACATGAGCATTATAAATCTACTATATTACATTTGTTGTTATTAAATTAGTCAATTATAGAAGAATAAATCTCTCATATTTATTAAATGTGTGCATGCTTCTATTCTCAATGAACTGGTGACCTTTCATAACATGTCTCTTACATCTATAAATCTAAATTTATCCATGCATTTTATTGTAATGTTTTTCTCTTTATTGATCCCTATTAAGCTAAGTCATATATAATTATATTGGATTTGTTGCCATCGTTCTCTATTCTCGAACTAAATCATGCACAACTGATAACACTACATATTTGAAATGCCAACTTTTTTTTTTTGCAAAATAAGAGTAAAAAAAGAGTATATACATTGTTTTTAAGGTTCACTCAAACAGGGCTTAGTGATTTATTTTTTAAGATTATTTTACAAACCAATTTTTTCGAAAGTTATTGACCAACCACTAAACAAAAAACTGGTTGACGCATGGTCTCTCACTATGTAATAAGAGAATTGATAGTTTTTGAGAACAGATTACTCTTACTGAGAAATATATTTGGGCTTTAAAGGGATGGAGAAAGCTACATAATGAAGAATTGCATGGTTATTATTCATGGCCCGATTTAGAGATGTGGAGGTCTCGGCATGTAAAATATTGATGGTCCTAACAGTAAACAAATATTTATATTCTAAACATTGTGACACTATCATTATTTTCTTTACAAAGTTAACTGTTAAAAGCTCAATGTTAAAGATCTTATTTAAATAATGAAGTATTGTCATCAATAAATTAGATTTATCTAAAACAAAAATTGCATTGTATAATATTTAGTTTAATTCAATTCTGATAAGAACAGAAAATAATGTTGAAACTTTTGGGGAAAAAAATATTGTATTCATACATTTTTTGTCCAAAAATGACCAAAGTTGAAATATTTGTTAGCTGCGTATGTCATTAACAAGTGAGTATATTTTGTCAAAAATAAATAAAAACTGATGTAGTGAGATACTTATCTATATATTTTTTTAAAGATATACCACGACTCCAAGCCAAAAGAGTATTTTTTTACTGCAAAAGTTTGTGGTGGTCCTGATTTGTGAATACCCTGGTGCATTAAAGCCTTAAATCCAGGTCTGCCTGTATGCCTCCTCAAACATATTGAGGATAATCAAGGGGAACAGGCTGAGGTAGGGTGATCAGATATGTGTATGGGTTATAAAAGTGTGTACACAAAATTTTAGCTGAGAAATTTGAAGTTACGAGGCCCTTTGATAGGCTGAGATGTCGATGGGAGATAATGTGATAATGTATTTGAAGGAAGTTTTGTGTCAAGTTGGGGATTGGATGGAGGTTTCTCAAGATAAGGTTGAATGGTGAGCTTAAGTTCTGGTGGCCTGAACTATAGAGTTCCTTAAGGTCAGATATTTAGTAAGATATTTAGTTATTTGATTAGTTATTTAAATTTAACATTATATTTTATTTGTAGCTTTGTAATATTAAAGATTGAAAAAAACCAACCTGGAAAACCTGGAAAAGTCAAGACTTACAATGTATAGCAATCGACTCTGAAATAATTTGGAAGAAAATTAAATTAATTCGGCAACATACAAAAAGACTCACAAACAACATTTCATTTGTATATATTGGTAGGATGTTTGTTTCCATTACAAAAAATTTGTCGCCAAGGAGATTTATAATTGGTTTGTTAATCTTTACAAACCCCTCTTCAAGGATGTTTGTAAAGAAGATTCATGTGTTAAAAGTTTATAAATTTTAATCGTTACAAATTTAAGACCCAAATGTAACCTCACTAACAGTCAGTTTTTCTACACTACTTTGCTTTCTGATGAGATAGCATAATGATATATATAGCCTACCCTGTAATCTTAACTATAAGGAGTACAACAGAAGTCCCATCTAAATTTGATAAATACTTTTTGAGTTTACTGGAAACAAGCAAACATAAAATTGAATATACAAACAGATTGAGAGTTTTATTATGAGTATAGATTAATGTATAGAGAAATAAAGTATAAAGCTATTGCGTGTTAAAATATAATAAAAAAATAATGTACAATTACTATGAAACACTATCACACGCTCGATAAAAATTAAAAATATTTTTCAGGATGAAGTGGCTGGAGATTTTCATCTAATAATTTTTCCAGGCATGATGAGACTTGCTGGCGAACATTGCTCCATTATTAGGAGGGAAGGCCCAGAGATGTACATGCATACAGGTAAATAAATAATACGGCTCTTACTTTTTATAAGCATTGTTAATTCCTTAATTTACATTTTTTTTTCACCATGTGTCATGGCTTGTTCGGACTGTCGACTGCTGAGAACGGGGCGATCGAGGTTCGAACCTCGGTCGGGTGAACTGGGGGTGGTTTTTCCTATATGGTTTTCTACTCTCCCTCCACGCAAATGCGGGTTCACTTCCTGTAATTAAACCTTCCCAATTCCTAATCCACTAGAGTAATTAGTACTTAAAGCGTATAACCCGAACGGGTAGTAAGACGCGGTGCTAATTATTATTATTATTATTATTGTTTGGACTGTCTTCATTTAATGAAGCTTATGTGGTATAGATGAGGAAGGTAAAATTTAAAGGAAATATATCCTCATTTGTGTGAAGTGAAAGAGGGAAGCCTCTTAGGGGAAAACCACCCCCCACTATACCTGGCTGGCATTTGAATCTTGATCACCCTGACACTGCTAATCCAGTACATTGCAAGATTGATTATTTTAAATACACACACAGTTTTTTTAAGGCAGCATTCTAATTTAGTAAGACACAATCTCTTTTGTAAGATTGACTTTCCATCTATATAGCAATATCAAAACTGGTTGACACACAAAAATATTATACAGCTCTTTAGATGATATAGGACCTAATGTACTAAAATAAGTAAATAACTTTTTTTTTAAATCCCTGTGTCTTCTACCTGTAAAGATTATATTGATAATTACTCTTATATTGTAGGGATGAAGAAGTAAGCATTTTAGAGGTAATTACCCGCATTTGTGTGGAAGGCGAGCGTGAAACGATTTATGAAAAAAAACACCCTCAATAGACCCGAACAGGATTCGAACCCATTCTCCTTGTCATCAGCAGGCCATTCTAACATGAAAGTGATGCCTTAGACCATTTGGCCACTGAAGTGGGTTTAAATAATTATTTAGATTGTCATAATTCACTGGTGTAAGAAAGATTTTAGAATGTCAACAACAACAAAAAATGTAAACAAACTTAACCTAGGACTGCAGAAATACCACTAAACATCAAAACCTAGCACCAAGAATTAATAATATCCGTTTAATAGTATGAACCAACACTCAAATATAGTTCTTATAAGTACCACTTGAGACCTTGTAGTCAGTCAATCTAATCACTTGGCCACAAGACCTGTGTGAAGAACACAATGTGGTTTGTATAGAAACTCCTAGCAGAATGCAAACACATGGTAAGATAGCTGTAATCAATTCCATAGTTGAATGCAATGCCTTGAGATGATGATGGTAAGAACTCAACAGAAAAATAAGAAACATTTGGGTAAAATAGGAAATACTCATGCTGTGTATCCTCCACAAAGAGTAGTAGTAACAGTAATTAAAAAATATTGTAACGTGGGGGCGCACGTGACCTGGGAGGGTCACAGGCCGTTCACACGTGGACGTGTGAACCACGAGTTCTTTTAGAGATATTGGGGTATGCTGCCGACCAAACACGAATGAAAATGCCCACGGAATATTCAAAGTTATAATTATTAAAATTACCACTTACATACACACACTGATTATCTGTATATCTAAATTAATTGTAACTAAACAAGTAATTAAGTAAAATAAAAAGAGCCTTAATGAAGTATGTAACTTAATAAACTGATAGAGCACATAGAGATATAAGTAAATTGAATAAACAAATTAATAACTATTCAAATATTTAAAAACAGTCACAAAAATGTTCATACACACATTAGTCTACAATAATAACAAAAGTCACTTGTCTCACACACGATACACGGCGGTGACCCGCAATACACGAACACTGGACTCGCCGGTCCACTCCCGTGCCGTACATACTACTCCGGCACTCGCCACACGAACACTGGACTCGCCGGTCCACTCCCGTGCCGTACATACTACTCCGGCACTCGCCACACGAACACTGGACTCGCCGGTCCACTCCCGTGCCGTACATACTACTCCGGCACTCGCCACACGAACACTGGACTCGCCGGTCCACTCCCGTGCCGTACATACTACTCCGGCACTCGCCACACGAACACTGGACTCGCCGGTCCACTCCCGTGCCGTACATACTACTCCGGCACTCGCCACACGAACACTGGACTCGCCGGTCCACTCCCGTGCCGTACATACTACTCCGGCACTCGCCACACGAACACTGGACTCGCCGGTCCACTCCCGTGCCGTACATACTACTCCGGCACTCGCCACACGAACACTGGACTCGCCGGTCCACTCCCGTGCCGTACATACTACTCCGGCACTCGCCACACGAACACTGGACTCGCCGGTCCACTCCCGTGCCGTACATACTACTCCGGCACTCGCCACACGAACACTGGACTCGCCGGTCCACTCCCGTGCCGTACATACTACTCCGGCACTCGCCACACGAACACTGGACTCGCCGGTCCACTCCCGTGCCGTACACACTACTCCGGCACTCGCCACACGAACACTGGACTCGCTGGTCCACACTCTCGCACTGGGAACTCCCGGGCTCATCAGTTGAGAACCAAGAACTGAACTCAGGCTACCGCTGAGCATGTATTTATAGGGGTGGTGAGAGCTGAGGGTCTGGAATCCTCCACTTCTAGAATAAAAAGGATCCAGACACCTCCAGACGAGTCTCCGTCCTCACCCCCACACCACCTCGGCCCCTCTAATCCCCCAGTCAAACGAGAAGGTTGCTACCTACCCGCTAGACAAGGAGGGAGACAGAGAGAACAAGGAGCGCAGCCACAAGGGCCAACAACGAGAACACGCTGTTAGACTCTAATCTTGTTACAATATATTAACTTATAGTAAATGTGAATACACAGTATAGTTTCTGATAGTTCAAATTGAAAAAGATCAGAGCCATTTTGAACTATAGAAAACTCAAATACTTGGAATAACTAGTAAAATTAAATATTTTATAAGTGTATAAAGTACTTGAGTTAATATGATTTTTAAATAATATAATTAATACAAAAAATAAGTTTTACAATCATTTTTTATTTGCGATTATTTTTTTGCCGCATAGCCTCAAATGGCTAATTCTTGAATTTCGCTTGCATCTGCATCTTCACACACACACACACACACACACACACACCCGCCCGCCCGCTTGGGCGGTCTAACGCGCTACTCTCGCAGCAGACTAGGCAGCTGATGATGGATAGATCAAGGTTCGGATCTAGGTCAGGTGTACTGAGAATTTTTTTTTCCGAAGTGGTGTTTCACTTTTCCTCCACACAAATGTGAATACATGTCCTTTAAATATAACTAAATATAACCTTCATAATTCCTAAAACCATTAGTGTAATTAGTGCATAAGTATATAACCTGAATAGATAGTAAGATATGGTGCTAAGAAAAAAAGCATCTTTACATTCAATTAGATAGATGTCTTACAAGCCTTATCAAGTTTTCTGCAGCATTTCCTAATCAGTTATAATCTTTTCTTAAATTGGTACTATGTAAAAGGATGTGTATATCTACCTCAGATTATTCTTAATTTCAAACTATATAGACTGCTTTATTTACATCTTACTTAGACATTTTCAAAGTTGTGATATATACTATTTTCTTTATTTTAAATAGGCATCACTTGACTATTTTAACAATAAAGCTTAAGGTTTGTCTAAAAATATATTTTCAAAGCTAAGCTGATTTTTATATTCAGGAAATGGTGGAATTAAAAAATGAACTTCCATGCATTTGAGTACAGTTAATGCCACCATGTTAGCAAATTATTATATGATAAAATAGGAATAGAAGCGATTAAATGAGGAAGAATAGTGAAAGAATAGAGGAAAATGGAACCATTTTACTAAACTGACCACTGGCCACAGGTTGGAAACAGTTTATGATGATTACTTACATGGAAACTGTTAATAAAATATGATAATAAGTGTACTCTTTGTCTTACTACCTCTTAAAGCTATACCGGTACTAATTTAATCCCACTAATGGTGTAGGGACTAGGGAGGTATATATTAGAAGAAATATAGCTGTCTGTTTGGAGGAATAGTGGGTAGCCCATTAAAAAAAAGCCTTAGTACACCTGACCAGGTTTGAAACCCCCTACCTTCCCATCAACTGCAAACTAGACTATGAGCTTGATATTCAGTCCGCATGTCCACCAAAGTGGCTTAGTGATGACCTAGAGGTTTATGCAATTTGTGAACTAACCAAACCCTGGAAATTTTAAAATATATTCTAAAATCAATCAAACAGCGGTAATATTGGAAATCGTGTTCTTAAATTTAACAGATTTATGCTCTAGTTAATTTTAAATCCATTTGATTGATCTTAATCTGCTTCAGGGGCCGAATGTTCTAAGGTGTCTGTGAGGAATGCCAGGCCTCCACCGTGGTTCGGATTCCACGTTAAACTGTAGGTCCTTCATTTCATCTCACAATCACCCTACCATTACACATTAGCGTAAGTGCGTATAACCCGAACGGGTAGTAAGACGCCGTGCTAATAATAATAATAATAATAATAATAATAATAATAATCTAAGGTGTCACTCTTGTGTTAGACTGACCTGCTGATGACGGGAAGATGGGGTTCGAATCCCAGTCGAGTCTACTGAGGGTGGTTTTTTCTTAAGTGGAAGTGGTTTCCCACTCTCCTTCTGCGCAAATGCGGGTAAATTACCTCAGAAAGGCTTCCCTGCTCATCCCTACCCCATTAGAGTAATTATAATATATGCTTATAACTTGAACAAATGGTAAGACATGGTGATAAAAAAAAAAGACACTTAACAAGATTGTTACCCAGTCATTTATGTGCCCAAAATGATTTTAACACTATACCTATCATTAGTCATAAATAAAAATAAACTTTGTTTTAGAAAGGTATTGTAAGTCAAGGTCATGCTCTGTCAGGGCCAGTAAAGCTATCTGACTGGGTTGGCATGTCCATTCACTTATCAGAAGCGAGGGAAAGAAAAAGGAACTAAGCGGCTCCTTGACAAAGCTTACTACCCACAAAGGTTTATTTAATGCAGCTGAAGGATTAGCAAACACCCAATCAATTTAATTACTTACTCGCCTTTAGTTTGTTGGGGTGGCTATTAGTAAAGGCATCATTAGTTTAATGTTTTATTATAAATTATGTTATTTTTGTCACATACTATACAGTGACATAGCTGGGTTTCAGGAGGTCCAGACCCCACACCCTGAGAACTAGGCTCACAGACATTAACCCCCTCCTTATGCTGCCAGCTTAGACCTAAACAATCACTTAATCCTGTTATTATTTAATTTTGGACTGTTATTTATGTTCTTTGTATGTTTTAGTTTGAATAAAACTTTTTTACTTTGCAGTTTTCTACAGTATCTCGCCTTGAAAATATTCTATAACCTCTAGTCCAGGAGTGGCCAGACTTTTTGATTTAGGGATCTACTCCAGAGAAGGAAAATCCTTTGTGATTTATCATGCAACCATAAGCTTATATTGTTTGTTTTATTGGTAAAAATCAATAACCCATTTTGCGTTTTAATAGTAAAATTATGCCAGGCCTCCACCGTGGTTCGGATTCCACGTTAAACTGTGGGTCCTCCATTTCATCTCACAATCATCCTACCATTACACATTAGCATAAGTGCGTATAACCCGAACGGGTAGTAAGACGCGGTACTAATAATAATAATAATGATAGTAAAATTCTATTGCATATAAGAATTTATAGTCCTTTCACACACCAAAACTGATTTTTTAATCAAACCACATAATATGTATAATTTTCCTGAAAAAGTATTTACTCATTTAACACTTGTCTTTGAAGTTGATGGATGACACCGAATAATTTTAGGATAATTGTTTGAATGAGAGTTCATAATTACTCTGTCATAAACAAAGGCAGAATTGTAAATGGTCACCAGTCAGACAGCTTCGATATTTAAATTTTATACTGTTAATTTGACAAAAATTTGCAAACACTTTATTTCATTTTATTTCGCTCAATCTCATTTAATCGATCGACCAAACTAGCGGCCACGGTCAAGTGATAGATCGCGATCAACTGTTTGGCTACCTCTGCTCTAGTCTATCAATGCCACGGTATGCTTGTTTAAGTTAAGGTGCGGCCGAAGGGAGTGCAAGTATTTTTACAGTTTTATTAGAATTTAAATTTTTGGTCAAAATAAATCAAATATTTATCCAGTAGCAACATAGAGTTTAGTTTTCTGCACATGCTAATATCAACAGATCTTGAATATCTTTCAATGGTGTCCCAGCATTTTGTCAAAACATTTTCTCTTTATTTAAAATATTTTGACAAAATTCCAGGACTCCCTTGACAAATATTTAAGATCTGTTGATATTAGCATTTGCAGAAATCTAAACTCTATGTTGCTACTGAAGAAATATTTTATTTATTTTGACCAAAACTTTCAATTCCATAAAAACTGTAAAAATACTTGCGCTCCCTTCTACCTCACTTTAAGTGAGATGTGATCTAACACAAGTTCAATGTGTACATTTGCTAGTCTCATGAGAAAGGGGGGTGGGGGGTATTTGCACAATAGGGATAGTTTTGTACCATCATGCCGATAAATGGGGGAAGAGAGGAACTTTCCTTTAGACACCCCCTTACCCCCTGATATGAAATCCTGGCTACATCATTGATACTCTATATACTTATAAATTGAAACATGTCGTTAAAACAAGTTACCTTTCAGGGTAAACAAAGTGTGCATAGCTTCTTTCATAATTTGCTTTATGGTTTAAATTTGAAAAAAGTATGACACCTTAGTTAAGTAGTTAGTGTGTGGTTATATTGATGTAGGCTTGATTCCAATATAGTTTAAATGAATTAAGTTACTTATAGCCAGCACACAGGCACTTGTACAAAATACATATCTTCCTCCCCAACACAAGCATGCTATAACTCAGAAATCAATTTTGAGTAAGTAACATAACGAAAATGTTCCAAATCATACTCTTTCTGGTTCTACATTGAACTGACCCACCTCAGTGGCGTAGTTAGCTAATGTGCTAATTTCGTGTTGAGCCAGACTGCCGAAGACGGGGAGATCGAGGTTCAAATCTCGCTCATGTGAACTGGGAGTGGTTTTTCCACTCTTCCTCCATGCAAATGCGGGTTCACTTCTACATTCAATCATCCCAATTCCTAATCCATTAGCGTAATTAGTACTTAAGCGTATAACCCAAACGAGTAGTAAGACGCGAGGCTAAGTATTATTATTATTATTATTACATAGCACTGTATTGTATGTATAAAAAAAAGTCCGACCTATAGCTAGCCTACATTCATTTATAAGAAGAATACTAAAACATTCAAGTTGTCCAATTTATTGTTATTATTTTCAAGTTGATTTCTTATTTATCTTAGAACTTTTTTTCTTAGTTGCTGTAATCTTGTATTGGGGTAGCTTAGTGTAAATTTTAATGAATAACTAATTGTTTTGTTTAAAGTTTTTAGGTATTGGTAAGGATGACAGCAAAGAACTGCTTTGAAACAGATGATCAACAGTTAAGATTCCAAGCAGAGCAAGAATTTGTGCAGTGTCTAGGTGACCCAAACTACCTGAATTTTCTTGCTCAGCGTGGATACTTTAAAGAAAAAGATCAACAACGATTACGATTTCAAATTGAACTAGAATTTGTTCAGTGTTTAGGTAATCCAAATTATCTTAATTTTCTTGCACAATGCGGCTATTTTAAAGACAAGGCTTTTATTAACTACTTAAGATATTTACAGTATTGGAAAGAACCAGAATATTCTAGGTTTCTCAAATACCCAATGTGTCTTTATTTTTTAGACTTATTACAGTATGAACATTTCCGGCGTGAAATTGTAAATACGCACTCTGCAAAATTTATCAATGATCAAGAAATTCTTTTTTGGCAACATTATGCTCGAAAAAGAACAATGTATCTTACACAAATAGAACCAAAATTAAAACAAGCCAATACTAATAATGTAAATGGTGAAAAAGAACAGAAAATATGATTGTTGAAGACAAGAAAATGTTAAATAAATCTCAAAATAGTTGATATTAGTTTCACATAACTACATTTATTTATTATTAAGAGTTTACAAAATACATTAGTACATTTGAGTTTTAAATTATATATAAGATTAATAATTCTTCTGTTACGATAAATTAATTTAAAATAATTATGTATAATTTAATTTGGTGAAAGAGTCAAATGAAATATGAAGAGTTTTTAAACTTTATGATAAGATAATCATTCCCCCCCTGCCCCC
>CABFVX010004460.1:45692-61917 GCA_902151425.1 Timema shepardi | reverse complement strand
TACTTTGTTTGTCTCGGTATCTTAGCAAGCTTTAAATCCGAGCCGTTCTACTCTACTTTTGAAACTTCCTTTTTTTTACAATGTATCTTTTTCTTATTTAAAGTATTATTACAAACCGGCTAAGCATCTAAATACTACCTTTCCTAATTCCCTATGTTAACCCTCCTAACCTATACGATGACAGCCTGGATAGTATAACCCAACAAATTTTATTCTAACATAACCTAACCTCGGGTGAGGGTACTCATCAGGACGGTTTCGGACTGGAACCCCCCAACCACCACCCTATCCCTTGTACATGACATAACGTAAACTAATTGTAGACTTGGTAATATATAAAATAGATGATAGAATTTAATAGATAGGAAATAACAGAAACCATTCCTGATAAAGAAATACCTTGTATCAAATATGTCATGCTTTGGCCAGATTCCTACGGCCATATCTAGAACTAGCCGTCCAAAGCTCAAACTGCTAGTAAATTACGATACATTTCGTGCTTTGGCTAATTTCAGTGGCCACAGCTAAACGTGACCGGTCATTTCGCGAACTGGCAAGACTTCAAGCCTTGACCATGAAATATTTATTATTATTATTATTATTATTATTATTAAGAACTTAATCTGGTAAAAAAGAAATACTTATCATGTATATTTGAAAAGTGATAGTTAAAATTCAAGAGGGTTTCAAGGTCATATACCTTCGAGCAAAATGCTCTTTGTAAGGAGATCCTTTCTTTATTGGGAAGCCTGCAGTAGATTCTGGGTACATGTAGATTTCCTTTAGGTTACACTTCTCGTGTTCTTGCCAAGTGTCACCGATGATTTTGAAAGCACTCACGTCAACGTGGAAAGCAAACATTTGAGTCCTGATAAGTTCCAAGCCATGTTCCTGTGTGAGGAACACATCCTTTTTGGGTTTGTTCAAGATCCTCTCGTGAAACAGTTCTTTCACCAAGGGAAACAACGACTCCTGAAACATCATACGTTCTCACTAACTGTTTTATTAGTTTTAAAGAGTATGTTATAACCCAGAGCTAGCAAAAAATGTTTATTTTAGTCACTATTGGAATTCTAAAATATTAAATTGTCCCATCCCTAAATCATGTTAGATCTATACCTATTGTCATATTTGTTATTGACAGTTGATAGAGAGCAGATCCAACACCAAGCTACATAATATGTTAGTAAAATATAAACACATTTAATGAAAATGATATATTTTATTTATACTTTATTTATAGTAGATGTATTATTTATTATATAATATATATATTCTATGCAATATACATAATGTATATTTTATATAATATATAAGTTTATAGTGTTTTATATAATATATACGCTCTAATATTATATATAATGTAATAAACAATATAGATAATATTAATATATTATATAGTAAATATTAAATAATATGTATTATATATCTTATATTATTTATAATATACATTATATAAAATAAATACTATATAAATACACACATGTATATTGTTACAAATATGCATTTTATAATAATCATATATGTGTACCTATGTTTGTGATATGACTCAATATGAAACCATACGTGTAGTTGGTAATTCAGCCAACTTCATACCGAGCCCTCAAGTCCCACCTCTCCCGTTTTATGTAGCTTTTATTCTGACAGTAGGAAGAAGGTCCCGGTAGACACAGCCAGCCATACACTAGCGAGCCATTCGGCCTAGGCCATTTCTTTATTTAATAAACACAATAAACACTCGCAGAAACAAAGGATATCTGGTTATTCTTTGAGCTCTGAGGTAGATAAGCCACCTCACTATATGCCTATTTCATATCTCAACATCAACCTGCTAGCTCAAAGAGTATTTAGGACATATCTCAGTAACGCACATTGATGTAGTTGTTGTAGTTGTGGTTAATGATGATGTCGTGCATGGTGATCTTCAGAGGACTCTTTAAAAGTTCGCTCAGGTTGTTGATTGCAGTACTTGGTGTCTGAAGAAGAGAGACGATGATCGCTGAGTATGATGTGAAGAAGAATAGTGACAGTAGCAACTGAGACTGAAATGTTATCCTTGAGGAGATGTCATCAGGTGTGTTCGGAGAACCTAAAATAAATAAGTAGCTATTTAATAAAGTGAGAACTCTATGCCAAGATATCAACTAAAATAAGTTAATGATTTGTGAAACAAAAGGCTTGTTTTCTTATAAGACATTTTGCGATTTTCACAAGAACTAAACGAAAGGGTTTTAAGTGAACTTTTAATCATTCGTTTATGAGGTGGTCAGCTTTCAATCCATGTTTAAGTGTATTAATACGTCTCAATAAGTATTAACATAATATTAATTTTGTTGGTTGACCAGCACTCTGACTCCACAACATAATATTAATTATCGTCACGTCGTCTCACTGCGAGTACGACGTGTAGACAACCTCCTATGGTGTGCCATGGGCAATGTTATGTGCCAACGGACCGGCTAGTAAAATATTTAAAACAGTCGTTTTATTTGTGATTGAAAGATACATACCATATTTTAATCTACATTCCCTTCTTAATAGTGCTTTGGGGCAACCAACAATTCATAAATCTCTAATCCACTTGCTATTAGAGATTGAAATATATATTTCTGCAGAACCATGCTTATTTGACTGTATTATTATCTATTAACGACATCTCAGTAACTTTCTGCTTTTCCCAACTAATATCACTATATATATATATATATATACACTGGCAGCATTATTATGACATGCTAAGTTGAGGCTCCTATAATATAGAATATAATCAAATCTAAATCCTCCGGGCTATCAATTTTCGAAGGCTACAGACAGTAATTGAAAATATAACCACCATTGAAAAAGGCTTAAAGGCCACATACAATAAATGAATATACAAACACCGCTTTATTAGAGCTTGGATGTTACAGAAACAAGGACATCTGCTTCTCGCTAAATGTTTTTTCATGAAACATGTGGGAAATCCTATTTGATAGCACAAAAACCTAGTTCAAGAACAAAGTAATAATTCTTAAGTATTTTTAAGTTAATGAAATTAAACAATAAAGTTAAATACCATATATGTTAAATTAGAAGGGTTTTAAAACGATTGATCGTATTTTAAAATGCGATTTTCGTTCACTATATGATAGTACAAAAATAACGTTCACAGTAAGACATTATTTTTAAAATAGTTTTTAATTTCATTGCTAGACTGCACTTACACCTTATTTCAGCTAGTCGCATGTCTATATACTGAACTATGGGCCCCGAGTTTAATTTCAGGCCTGGCCTAAACATTTATCATTGGTGAAAAGGGGGGTTTCCCCTTTAACAGTGCTGAATTAACGGCTGAGGGCTGAAGATTGAGTATTTCTTAGATTTAAATTAGCTTATAAGCCGTGTGCTGATGTAAACAGTTGAATTGGAAAATACATTAAATGTAAAAATAAAAATGATATATTACAATTGCGTAAACATCTCCACAACCACGATCATTGATGACTAAACTACATAGAGAGCAGTGGCGTCACGTCAAGAAACAGTGCTTGCCTTTGCTTGAAGATATGTAATTATTTTATTTTATTTTATGTTTGAAAAATATTCTTCAAGCACCGATGTGTTTGAAAGAAATTTTCCCGCACATATCATTGACCGTAACATGCATGCAAGACGTGCACTAGCCCATAATATGGTGGTTGAAAGTCTATATTTTTTCGTCTTTCATCCCATATCTCTACCTATTGTAGTTCTTATTTGTGACGTCATAGATTTAAGAGGGGGAAGGGGAAGAGCAGTGTGACTCAGATAGGAATTTAAGCAACAAATTTGCGACTTTTCAACAACCGAAGCTATTTGCCCGATGGTTGACGACTAGAACCGAAGAAACTGAAAGATACTATCGCATTCCTCTTTCAAAACACAGAAATGACAAAAGTGGAAATTTAATTGGGTGAGAATAGAGTTAGGGGAGTTTTGCGTTAAAGGGGAAAATGGACTAATTACTGATCCCAGCCCGTGCTTAAACATCTTTTGTGGAGTTTGTTGCAGCAGGTCCTTTTACAGGAGTTAAAAAAAAAACTGTGTGAACTTGTGTTAACAATCCCAGTATCATCCATCAGTTGAGAGATACTCGTAATTTTAAACATTCAAAAGAGTAAAAACATTTTCCAGAAATACTATGGGATAAAATCGACTTTCTGGTTTGGCACTCCTTTCAATTAAAAAGGGTTCACTTTTTAAATTGAAGCAAGAAGTAGACATCCATGAAAGATTCATAGCAGAGTTCGTAAAAAGGAGAGGAGGATAGACTTTATTTACAAACTCTAGGAAAAAAATACGGCGAGTAAAAGATCATTGATATAGGCCTACGTATATAAAAATTAATTTAATATCTAAAGCTAATCAAATACACCAAATATGACGCAGGTTGCAATTTTAGTGAAAATTTAAGAAATATATAATTTGTTATTACTTATATGTATTGTATATTTGACGTAATTAATTAACATACAATATAGTTGGTTTATATTTAAATATAAACATAACATTTTCTTATATATATATTTAATTTCAAAGTTGTCAGCTTTAGGGGAGGCGGAACCGGGGTGGTAGACGCAGGAGGATTTTCTCCTCACTTGTTAAAATAAAGAGGGCAATATATGTTATGCCTCTTACCCCCCCTCCCCCCCAATCCTCTTGGGTATACGTTATATAGATTCTAGTGTGCCTTTTGTAAATCAGGGAAAAGGATACCCAAACCCAAAATTTTCACAAAAAAAAACCGTCAAATATCTTCTTGAAGCATATAATATTTTATGTAATGTCTGAAGGGGGACCCTTCCCCCTCCCCCCCCCGTTCCCAGCTTGCCTAAGAATTTTGGTCACGAGATGCTACTGATATAGAGAGAGATATATATAGACGGGTAGATTGCAAAGTGTGATTATCATTTTCATTATACCAATATACCCTTGACTCAAATTAATTCATCTTATAAGAGAACAATAAATATATTTATTTGAAAGATTTAAAGGATAGGTGAAAAGATTTTATTTGATGATGAAAAATATTTTTTGTGTGTGATTTAATTTGACATATTTGACAAAAGTGGGAAAATATTTATATACAATTTTTTATTGCTGCATATGTGATTTTTTTTCTTTCAAATGCTATAAAACCCTTCTGGCCTATATAAATACATAGTTGACTCCTCAACCCATGTGCTAGTAAATATTAGAAGATGAATACAATAATTTAACCCATGGCTATACCTATCGGTGTTGTTATTTTTAGTATATTTTGATTAAATTTACCTTGCTGGCAGATTATTCCCACAGAGTTAAGTAACGTCTCACTCCAGTCTGAGGTCGTTTCAAAATTATCTTTATGAGGTTTATTTCTTATCCTTATTCTTTGAATTGCTAACAGGAATATGACTATGACAGCCACTGTGATGCCATATGCTGTCCATACGGCTACACTGAATGGCAGGGTGTAGATGTTGGTAACTGATGATAGAGGGGGCTGTCTGAACAGGAACCGTGGTCTGTAACAACAAAAGTCACTGCTTTTATACTTAACAATAAAAAAACTAAAAGGTTATCAACTTTCAGAAAATTATTGTAAGCCCAATAAGCAACTTATTTTTATTATTTATTTCATAAAATTTATATAAAAACAAGTAAGTTACTACTATACTAATTATAACTAATCATTAAAGCGTTTAACTTCCTAACTAAAATATATAATAGCTATGTGATATTTTTAACTCCATATAGATAAGTATAGTTAACAATTTTGTTGTACTTGTTTATATAAGTAAATTTTGTAAATACATTTAGAGCAAATTCAACAGGTTTTAGTAGCATGAATTATAAACTGAGAAATTATAAACAATTTAATGTGTCAATTTGAGGTGTTGAGTCCAAAAATTCCAGAAATAAATCTTCAATTAAGCATAAACTCATCCCTTCTTGAGAAATGTTCCATTTCCCTTATTTTCCCAGAAGGAAAGACACTTTTCCAAAGTCTCTGAGAATTTTTAAAGTGAATTAATGAAATGATGCATATTTAGAGTGAAACTAGAGACTTGAATCACGAACCGTTTCAATGAAGCCTTATGCCATTATTGGTTAGTGGAGAAACTAGCTTCACAGGTGATTCAAATGCTATTGTGTCTAATAATGGAGATTCCATTATTTAAATGATTCCTCAGTAGCACTGCAGAAAAAAAAATCTCCAGTTTAATGTTGAATGTCTTAAAGCAGAACAAGAATAATTTGTGTAGCATTGCTAGTATTAAAACTTTGAAACATTGGAAAAAATTATTAGGGGCTCAGGAGTTAGCTGGTCAGTAATTGATAACTAACCTCATTTATTAACAGCCATGCTTTCCATGTACTGAGTTTTTTTAAGAGATAAATTTTAGTTCGTATTGCATACAGTAAAATAGTAACATTTACTTAACTCTGTTGCCTTTCGCTTTGCAAGGACTTCAGTGCTAATTGGACTGGAAATAATCACCTATCTTTTCCAACACCAAATAAAATCCACAGATGTTAGAATAAAGCTCTTCAGAATAAAGCCATATGAAATTGCCAAAATGAGGGCCTCTGTTACAATTATTATTATTAGCACCGCGTCTTACTACCCGTTCGGGTTATACGCAGTCTGTTACAATTGATAATATAAAACTATCCATTCTTCACAATATTCAATACGTGCAGAAATCTGCGATAATTTGATAACTCAGGCCTAGAAGATCAGCAGACACAACTAAGCTAAAAATATGTTCAACGTTAGTGACAGCCTGGGTTAAGTGAAGTTCCTGAACATGAAACTAACATAGCTTTTAGAAAATTTATTCCCCTTTTATTTAGTTTCTTAAAATACAATTTTCCAGCTCGTTTACACCAAATTTATGATTTTATATAAGAAGTTCGTCATAAGTTAGAAATTTATGTGGTGCTATTTTAAGATGAGAAATAGTAATCATAAATTAAAGCCAGAAAGTTATATTTATTTAAAGGAATAGGAAGCATGACAATATACCCTGTTGTCAGCTGGCACAACTTATTTAAGTTTTAAAAACACATATTATTTCTCACCTGAATGGTAAGGTTTCTACAGTGTAATCAATGACATCAAGTCTGGTTGTTGTTATTAAGCACTGGACGGCGCCAATGTCACATTCTCCTTTCTGCAATAGACCCACCAAGCCCGTGAACACACCGTCGTATTTCGTATAGCCCCAAGAATCTACAAATGTCTCGTTCATACTAGAACAAATAAAAAAACCTGCCATTAACAAATACACTAAATCAGATAAATAGTATTTGAATCATTAATTTCCTAATAAATTGGGAATTTACATATCTACATGAATTTCCACAATCAAGTAATCCAACACTAATTTTTTGTTCCGTAATACCACAACAAGTTGGCGTACAAGGGATTACTTAATATATTGAACAGTCTGTTTCCTCTTGATGTGAGAGATATATATATTCTAGTACCTTTATTTTATAATTAATATATTATTATTGTGTTACATTATTTGGTGTTTACTAGCCTCACCTGAAGTTAAGCATCTCAGACACGTACACCATGGGTCCATAGCTCACTTTGCTCCACGTGTCCAGATGTTTGTACTGCAAATCTTGACGATGATTCCAATCATCCTCAAACACCTTTTGGGAACAAATGGTAAATATAAAATAAATGTTTATTTAATTGAATCTATGAAATTTATATTATGTACTTTATATAAATATATTTTCAGATAAATTTTTTATAGTGTATCAAATTCACAGAGAACCTCCAAGTTGAGAGATAGATTCTAATTTATAAATATAAAATATATAATTTAATAGTTTTGGGAAAAAATCCTTCATTCAATGAATATATTCACAATTAGATAAAAGACAGATGTTTATTTCTCTACAACATTAATTTGTATCTATTATATTTGATAGTATATTTGTTTGTTATTTATCTGTTTCTTGTTAATCTTTTTTCAAATAAGAAAAGTTAAATTGCTGGTCTTACATGGCTTATAAAAAATGCTCATCCTACCAACACAATTAAAACAATTAACACAATCAGAGCTGAGAGCACAGAAAATGTATATGATATACATTCATATATCCATGGTTCAGCTTTTAAGATAGGGCCATAGTGTTATCCTTCCAGGCAAGCACCGGAAGAAGCATTTTAAAGAATGCCCACACATCTGAACAACGCATCATGCAGATGAAAGTGATTTAAGTTCTCGGGAAATTTTAAAAAGCATTTTTAGAAAATAAAGAGAGCTACAGAATAAAGCTGCTTAAGTTCCTTACAAATAGTATAGGAGCTTTTGTGTGTGCTGTAGCCCATTTTAACTCATTACTGTCAGGTGTGTCCCTAACGCCTATGCAAGGCAATTTGAAAGTTATGTGCTTTTATCTGAGCTAAGGAAGCTTTGCGCCCGAGCAGTCATTTCTGGTGTCTATCTCAGTTGTTATGTGGAGAAAGCAATCTCCAAGACTCCCTTGGTTCTTACCACCACGCCAGCTTTGAGCACGAGACCTTGAAAGTCATCCCTAGATGGTGATGGAGGAAATGACTGTCCTGGGAGCCACACCCTAGCAGGAGTATAGATGAGGGGCCAGGTTCTCGACAATTTGTAAACGTCCTGAAGGTTTATAGCCGCACTTGAATCATATTTCTGTTCAGTGGCTAGAACCACGTGACTGTTGAGAGGGATGTTGATGTTATCGTCTATAGTGGAGTTATCATCTCCTAGTAGCAGCCAATGGTGCAGACTGCTCAACAAATTCTGCTCATTTGCCTAAGGAACAATATAACAGGTTGATGTTATTTACTTTGATCGTGTTCATCTTCCATAGAGGAGGTGTCGTCATATAGCAGCAACCAGAGATGTGGACTGCTCAACAAGCTCTGCTCACTAGCCTAGGGAACAATATACAAGGTTGATCTTATTTACTTTGATCGTGTTCATCTTCCATAGAGGAGGTGTCGTCATATAGCAGCAACCAGAGATGTGGACTGCTCAACAAACTCTGCTCACTAGCCTAAGGAACAATATACAAGGTTGATCTTATTTACTTTGATCGTGTTCATCTTCCATAGAGGAGGTGTCGTCATATAGCAGCAATCAGGAGTGTGGACTGCTCAACAAATTCGGCATTTAAAATATTGAGAAGCAAGGCAAGATTGAATTTATTGTCAGCCTCAATGTTTTTAAATAATTATGTGAGTGAAAAAATCATGTATTCAACCTACCTGTTCAATTATGCTTTGTGATTCAGGGCATACTATGTCTATGATAATTGCTATCCCATAAGTGTCTGCAAATAACAATTTAGCGAGGTCAGGATGATTGTCAAAGGAATGTACTATTGAACGAACACCTTGCTCAGACAAGAGTTCGCTTACCTTCAATACTTCTGAAAATAGAGAAAACAAAATAATACAACTAATACAATTAATTGATTAACTTATTTAGACTAACGTTATTTATAGCAATAACTTTTAAATGAATCTTAACTTCATGGCTTGAAACCAGTGTAGTCCTTTATTAATGGTGTGTATACATTACACATGGCGCAAAAATTATCTAACTATTTAGGATTTAAAATTATAATCATTTATAATTTTAAGTGAGAATTTGATCATTTAATGTTGATTTTATTTTAAAGTTTAATCTCGTATTTGTTTCTATTGTCAGTGCTTGCAAATCTTTAACTTCTAAAATTATACAAACTCTGATGAATAACACCTGCTACCGTCAGAAAATAGTTACGCGCATCGACACTAAAATATCATTTTTTGAAACAAACTATTAGTAATAAAGGCAACTTTGGAAGGGGAAAGCCTATTTTTGGGATATTTGCACTCAAGTTTTGGATAGCAAAAGTTGGTTGGGAGAAGGGCTGGAGCGTGGTGATAAGTCTTCTTCTGACATGGTAGGACCTGCCTCTGCCTAGCTGATGGTTAGTCCAAGACAATATCTCGGGTGATGGTGGAAGAAGGGCCATAAGGGAGAGTCGAACTTGTAGCCTACTCAACAGTCTATTTACCCTCGAGTCGCTTTGTGTTCAGAGTAATGGGAGACTGTGAATATAAGATACCTGCGTAAATATCTTAGTTAGGGCAATGAGTGGACTGTTGGAAAGCAGCACATTGACATGGGCTAGTGACCTCAAACATATCTTAAACTGACCCTAGCATCTAAACATCACGCCTTGTACTTTCTCAGTAATAACAGTCTAGCTTTTAATAATAAATTACTCAACACTTACTCACAACTTATTTCATCGCTTACCTACCAGACCCACTAAGACATCCAAACAAATTTGCCCACGGGAATATGGGATAGTAACACTATACTTATTTAAAACTAAACTTTTTTTTTTACAAAAATAAATAAATCAATCAACTTACTTTGTTGTGAGCAAATGAAGACGTTGACATCATAAACCATTGAAGATTTAATAAATGGGAGTATCAATGTAATATAATTGGTACTAATGCAATCCATAAGTGGACACAGGTATAAGCTATGCATCAACCACAATAACTGTTTTATTTTCATAGCTGTAATTAAAGAATACGTTGAGTTATATTAAAATATCGGTTTCCGAAAAATGAAATTTACTACAGGCAGATTTTGATTATATTATATATAGATGTATACTAAGAAAGTTTCAAAAACTATTTAGAATAGTCTTCAATGAAGCACTACTATTATGAAAGTAACATCAATAAAACATGTATGCGATTTTATCATTGATAATATCGTATTATAAAATAAATTCAAACATATATCTATCGTTGAATTATTGTAGTTTATTGAAAAATGGCTGTACAAAATACAAATCAGAGAATCAGCTTGATAATGCTAAATGCAAATATACACTTCAAGATGGTATGGATATTATTGTATACAAGAGTTTGACAGTATAGAAATAATTGATTTTTAGGTCGTAATAAATTTAAACAATCTATTTCTTATGAGTTTATACATAATAGCTTCTGTATACAAACCAAATAATAAATAATTTGCAGTCTGTAAACTTGTGTAGCTTAAACATTTTATCATAGTAATTTTTCGATGCAAATATAATATCTTGGACATGTATTGAATAAACTAGTAGTGTATTTTAATGTTGATTTTATTACAAGGACAATGTTTGCTAGTACCTCTTTTTTTGTTCAAATCTGAGACTGAGCTGTCTGATATAATATTATTTATATTTTGAGATCAATACCAATTTCTAGCGAGTAATAATGCAAATTTGACTCCTGTAGACTTTATCCTGTTCTATCCAGAGGTTTTGTAATTAATAATTATATTTTTTTGTAATAAGTAGACAATATTTATATTTGTTGACTTGAATCAAATTGTAACTGTACATAGTTGCTTACTGATGTTATAAAGATATTATTTTGGTAGTTGTATCTCCTCGCTCCGACTAATATTTTATCCCCATCTTGTTTTAGGAGCAACTTTTATTTTATAAGCCCGGTGCTGCGTTGCCAATTGGTTCTATATTTCCTTTTTCTTTTAACTATTAGAATTTTCTTATTTAAAAATGGGTTATATAAAAAGCTTTTATCTAACTGAGAAGTGAGCCCAGGCTTACACATTACCTGCAAAAGAGACTAAACGACCTCTATGTTTAGTCTTGTTCCCTGTTGACGCGGGTCCAAGCCACCCTAATCTATATTGGTATCCTCTCACTCTAGTGCGATTACATAATAATTTAATTTTCCCAAAGGAAATTGTAATCTGCATACAAGTGATTTGGTGAGAGGGTGCGGAATAAAACCGGTGGACTACCATAAATGGGAAAAATGCTTATGAAAACTGCGAGACTGAATTTGGTAAAGAATGCCCGGAAAAAACATTCACAGGAGAGCAAAACAATCATTCATGCATCTTGCACTAAGTGACGATTTCTTTATGTGAACAATTCGGAGATAGAACTTCCATAATTATGTAGTCTGCATGGTTTTTAAACGACATTTCAGACGATGAACATTACCAGGATATTTATAAGAAGCCATATTACATCGGGATATTCATTTGTTTCACACTGGAGAGAATGATGGGGATTATCAAAAATGAAGGCGAGTCATGGAATGCCGAATATATCGGAAGCTTTTTTCATCAAGAAAATGTAATTCCATTTTCATAAAATGTCAGTAATACCATCGATCTGAAAGAGGTTTGTTTTCTCCACGACAAAACCCCTTATTTCAAAGCAAATACAACACAGTAACTCTTGCTGAACCGTAGTATTGAATTCTTTGGAAATTCTGAATGGACAGGTGGATATCCTGATTTAAACGTAGCTGAGCACTTTGGGGCTGTTCTCCACGATACTGTTGAGTCTCTGGTGGTTGCGGAACGTGACACCCTTGTGGGACATCTCACAACTGTTCTTCATGACATGGAGTGAGAAACGAACCTTTTTGAACAAGAATTATTTTCTTATCCTAAAATATTGCGTACTGTTCGGAAAGCCAATGGTAGACACAACTCACACAAATATAATTGTGTATTAAGGGTAGGTAATTAAAGTTGATCATAGTAGCTGCATTAGCATTATGTCTTCTATTTTATTGTTAGACCCCTGGACAAAGTTTATGGACAACCCTGTATATATGTATATAAGTATATATACATGTATATACTTATTTATTTATGGTAAACCCCATGGCCTAAACCCGCAATCGAGCTATACTGACCGCTACTGTTTGCAATGATAGTGCCAACATTTTTTGTTAGAGAGTGTCATATAGTCAGAATAACAAACCCTCTGGCCATTGATTTTAGTTTAATAGACCTGAGATGACTTATTTCTTCAAGTCGCTACTAATTTGTCTTTACGAGACTGAGTTCGAGTCCGTTCCAGACCCACAGTTTAACAGGAAAATTCTGGAAGTGCTGGGGAGAGAACCCGTTATATCTGTAGCCAGGAAATCCTACCACTAGGCAATGTATATACATATATACATTTTAAGTATAAATATACACCGGCTGTATGGATTTACGTGGTAAGTAATTGGGGGTGTGGAGAGTGATTTTGGCACCAGCTTACTCGTTTCCACCGTGTTAAATTGATCTGTATTTTACACCAACCGTCACGATGAAAGTTTATAAATTATTGTCAATAATCTTGGATATTGAAAATTACCGGTAGTGTCGAAAATAAATAATTAATAATAAATTTGTGAAATAACATTACAATATTTATATATATATATATATATATATATATATTATAATGTTATAACATTTATGTTATTGTTAATAACATTTATAAATATATTTATATATTTTTAATGTTATAATAATTTTAATTAATATTTATGAAATTCCTTACATATAGGCTACGTATATATTATCTTGTAATGTTATTTCACAAATTTGATCAGTTTATTATTTTATAATAATCATAATTTTAAAATAATATTTGCCGAATAATATTACGACATTGAAATAACTTTATAGTAGGCCAATATATACAAAAATACCTAATCACTCAGTTCCCTTACAGGGTAGGCAAGAAATTGTGTATGTATCTAAAAAAAACAACTCTGTACTTAATCCATTCTCATTAACTTTCTACACACTTTCCTATCCTTGCATACTCCCTTCACTACAACAACATCCGTACACCGAGTCATACATGCTCTTTCTTTCTTAAAACTCTTATTATTTCTCTTTTTCACACATTAGTCTACAACATTTAGCCACGTCTTACACGGCCTTCCCCTTCCTTTTGTTCCACACACCCTACCTTCATATATTTGCTTCACCACTCGATCCACACTCATCCTCTCAACATGCTCAAAATAAACTAACATTGACCTATCGCATTCCCTTTCAAGCCGCCCTACTTCAGCAACCACTCATTATTACTAGCTTTGTCCAAACGAATTGTTCCACATACATTCTTAGATATCTCACTCCAACCTTATTCACCATGAGCTTGTGTTTCTCCTGACCAACGCACATCCATAAAACAATGTTGACGTTAACACACTTTTATAAACTGCCATCTTTGCCTCTTTCGATACTACGTCATTCTTTGCAATACCCCACATACATCCAACTGATATATGTATGTATGTATGTACAGAAATAAATTGAGGACCTCTTGGTAGAACTCCCTCGCATTGATGATTTAGAGTCAACGTCCGGAGTTTGAATTTCAAGGAAGAACAGTGGAAGGAGGTTAATTGGGACCAATTTTACCACCCCGTATCGCACCACCTAATTTCCCAGTGGCGTATTCTGAGAAAAATGATAAGGTATGCTGTACTCTAAAAGACGCAGGGGAGATTTGGGGGCCGAGGAGCCTCAACCACCGTTGTCCAAGAACGTCAAGGGATTATTTCAAGATATATATTTGAAAATGTGTTCATATAGAACAGTGGTTCTCGAACATTTATTATTTCTCTTTAAATGTATGCTATATTAGGAAATTTTGAACCCCCCTCCCCACCTCCCTCCCTTCCATATTCTCTCTTATTTTATTTATCCATAACGATGTTTACCATCCACTCAAAATTTAATAAAAGTAACTCCATGGTATCACCCCACATTCAGACTATACCTACCGAGTGGCTACCAAACTGTTTGACGAATTAGTGCAAATTATTGCGGATGGAGGGTGTCATATTGTCAGCACAACGATGACTCCAGCCATTAAGCTCGGCTTTCTATACCGGAGCCACTACTACTTTATTCGAGTAGCTCCTTATTTATACACCCTAGGCTGAATCTAACCCGTTCCAGACCCACTGCTTCCCAGATAATCTGGACGCGCCGGGAACCAAACCAGGGACCTCTGGGTCCGTAGCCAGACCCTATGACCACTAGACATTATTACATTATGATCTTGAATCTGTTTTCAATAGTTGGCACAATGCTTAGCTTGCTTCACATGGACATCATGACCTGGGGTGTAAACAGTGAGCTCATTGGCCAATTACTAATGGGTGAGCGGAAAGGAATGGTTTGCAGCCCCCTAGACATTGGGCAAGGTCATTACAGCCTCCATAGCTTCCGTTGCGTTTCTCAAGTAGCAAGCCCTGGGTTTCCTATTGTGCGGTCCTTTCGCGAACACCTAGAAAGAGCATGCATAAAAGCCAGTAAGACGGTATCCAGCCTATCGAGAATTATAGCCAACACAATCGGTCCACGAACTAAAAAGAGAAGAGTTCTTCTGGAAGTACTCCACTCAATCTTGCTCTATGGAGCGGAAATATGGGCAGATATCCTGAAGCAAAAAACCTATCGGCGTAAGATAGCGGCAGCACAACGGCGAGGGGCCTCGAGGATGACCTGTGCCTACCGCACGGTCTCCGAAGCAGCCGTACTGGTTTTAGCGGGGGCGCCACCTATCAACCTACTAGAATCGGAGAGAGTAAAGCTCTATGACCTCAAAACTAGAGGCGACAACACGACCGAGGCCAGAGCAGGAGTGAAGGCGGAAACGCAGAAAGAATGGGAAAACAAATGGAAGGCCTGCGACAAGGGCAGATGGACAGCTCTCTTGATCCCGAACATCAAAGTTTGGATCACTCGAAACCACGGCGAAATAGACTTTTTCCTAGCCCAACTGCTGACGGGACATGGCTCGTTTAACGCATATCTACATAAAATGGGTTTGCACCACACTCCGAGGTGCAAGTACTGCCTGGACAAAATCGACGACGCCAAGCACACGTTTTTTGAGTGCGAGCGCTGGAAGAACTGCAGAGCCAAAACCGAAACAACCATAGGCAAAACTCTCGATCCTACGAGCCTAATGATCCATATGCTATAGCGGGAAGAAAATTGGAAGGAAATCGCTGCCTACGCGCAGCGCCTCCTTAAAGAAAAGACCTCAGAGAGGGACCAGTGAAACAGGAGCGGACGTCGTACGACGCAACACGGACTGGGTTGAAGTAATGCTAACGCGGTTCCGACTCAGTCTTCCCTGCAATTATAAGCGGGGAAAGAGGAGAGGAGGTTTTTTAGTGGGTGGAAATCCCACACTACCGACCATCAAACTTTCAAATGAGCGGTGTCTTTGAAAGATTTTTCCTCCTCACAAAAAAAACCCAACATACATACATACATACATATATACATACATACATACATACATACATACATACATACATACATACATACATACATACATACATACATACATACATACATACATACATACATACATACAT
>CABFVX010004460.1:2933-44143 GCA_902151425.1 Timema shepardi | reverse complement strand
TATATATATATATATATATAATAGCAACGCTTTCAGTGAGTTTTAAGATGGGGATATTGTGAACAATGCTGTTCACCCACTTGTAAAACGTATTGCTTTTGGTCCTTTGATGTGGTAATGAATGTTGAAATCTTGCATCATAGCTCCACCTCTTTCTCATAAATTGTATACGTCTGAAAGGACCTTTTCAACATTCATCAGTGATTTTAAATCATATTTGTATCATATTTGTCATTCAATTCTGCTGGAGGTATATTCAAGCATAGCTTGTGTGAGAACGATGATAAACAAAAACCTGTTTTATCTTGGCACTAACAAAATACTTTAAATACATCTTCTCGACAGACTCATATGTTTCCGTGTGAATTATTTTCTACATATCATATAATATCTATTCCTGTACTTGCATCGATTGGATCATAATATGATTTTATTCTTCAGAAACGAATGAATCAAATAAGGCCAAGTCAACAGCTTATTTAATAACATACCACAGCTGTCGTAAAAATCCTTTTGGTACTTCACTTGAAACTCAATTATCTATGTGTCTGGACTTGGAGATCCTTTTCATCCAATTAATGTCATTTCGGTGCGTGGAGTAGGGACGGGGAGGGACACCTACGATGTCAAGAGCTATAAGCCATGATCTTATGTACTGTACACTACACATATAAGTTTAAATAAACAAATCACTCTTTCCATCCATCTTGCACAGTGAATAGCTCCTAGCTGAAAAATTATTAAACTGTAGGGTTGTATGGTTTCAATTATTATGAGTGAAATCTAAAGCATCTTTCTGTAATAACTTATTTATTGGTGATATCTTAGTTAATTCTAAGAGAAGGTCACAGTCTATTTCTTGTAATGGCCAATTTGTAGCTTAAGTTCTTAATTACCTATCAATTTATTGTAATAAAAACTATGAATTTCGCTGAACTAAACATTAAATCACTTGGATAAAGTAATATCAGGCCCTGAAGATGTCGAGTACATACGTTAAGAATAAACCTTTTCTATCATGATCTAAAAATAGTGATGATGACAAGGCAAGTAGAGGTGGTTACACCATAGCTTCTGCTGCAAGAGAGTTCATGTTCCATTGAGATTTTTCAGAATTGCTACTTGTCGTTTTGAATACCATCGTCTTTAATCGATTTTTTTAATACCACACTTTTCAATAAATTCACAAATCCCATTGTTTTAGCTCTTTTCTCTTCCAAACTCAAGCTTCAGAACCCTAAGAAGTTTTGCTACACCAACCCCAGAAACAATAATAGGAATGTCCACGTTTCCTTTTCCTGTGTTACTTAACAAAATATTTCCATTCTAATGGATAGCTAAATACACAGATGGTGAAAGCCTCTCACGAATCTCAAACGCTGCTTGTTCACAATATTTCATTGGTGTGCTGTAGATTGATGGCCAGATAATGGCCAAATCTTCTACATTTTGTTCAATAGTTTTTGCACCTGCGATGACAGGTGAATAGCCTCTCTGAAGTCTTAGTTCGATCTAGAACTACAGCTGTTTCGCTGCTGACCACAAGAGTTGGATCAATTAATATTTTTGTTTGGGAACAGATGGCATAGCAGCCCCTTTCCACTCACCCTTCCCTTAGGACACAGTCTTTCTGTAACATTACCTGAACTGTGTTAAGGGTTCACAGATGATCGGGTGTCCCCTGATATCTTCTAGCCTACGTACGTTCATTTTCCTTTTTTTGCCAGTTTAATATCCATAATTGCCATAAAACCTCAACGACATTTCTCTCTTTCGGGTTTTAGGAAATACTTATCTTCATTACATTGTAATATATCATATACTTGGGCATGAATAGTATCAACTAGATCTTCATTAGCCGTATTTAACGAAAATTCAATTTTCTTTTGGTAGCAGATGTTCGTTTAAAAGCTCTTGTAAATCTTTAAGCATTTTTTCAATCTTGTTAAGGGCATGCGATTCCTGAGTTGTTGGAATTTAAGCTCTTCCAGAAAAGTATCGATTTTCAGATAGCTGTAGTCTCACTCTCAGGAACAGTCTTATTTTCTGGTATATGAAAATATAAGAGACGACGCACTTCTTTACCTTTAGAAGGTAAGTAGTTACCAGTCAATACAGTTTTTAAGGGGTGACCTTAAAGTTAAAAGTATTCTTTTCTTCTGGTTGACAAAGCCATTATGAAACGAGAACAAACTATTTCTAACACCATAAACAAAATTTTGGTTACATCATGATTAAAATATTCAAAATGCGAATCTCATATACTACCTCTTAACAGATAGGGAAAGTAAGGAAAAAACAGTGTTGTTGATGTTATTATAGCAATACTTGTTTTGGCTAAAGTAAATATAATATTGCTACAGTTCAAACATTGAGTTTAATTAAATAACGCACTTTTTAAATGAAGCTAAAACTGTAGCTAAAATTCCAGGATACACTTAAGATACATTAAAGAACTGTTGAGATAAATATGTGAGTGAAGAACATTAAATTTTATGTTTGTATTGAAGCAATTTGTGATTTATTTTGGTCAAAAACATACTTTGATGTAAAAACTGACAAAACACTTACCTTTACTCGCGTCACCTACATCCCCACCTAGAGACCCTTTATTAAAATTTTGCACGAGGATTATATTTAAGAAGGAGAATAAACTTAGAGGTAAGACCGACAAAATAGCTAGTTTGGTTTCGGGGACAACCCTAATATATATATTGGGATTTCAATCTATCACTTTATACCAATTTTCGTGGTTATATCTAAATTTAAAAAATGTAATAGGTATATATAATATATAGAAAACCATAAATTTTTAGCATTACAATTAAACAGCCAGGATTCTAAGTGAACGTAGTATAGCTTGCATTAAATTCAATAAAAGTTCACCCATTGATCACTAGACAGATTCATTTTAAGTGTAGCAATATTGATTTTTCAATCTAAGGTATTGTATGAACTCCTATATTTAGACTTTTGGTAAAAAAAAATCTCCATTAACATCAAGACCGAAGCGAAAAGCAATCCATATGCCAGCACCATAAGGGCAGGGTAGAAGTCTTGAAACCCCACACTGGTGAATTCTGTGTCATGTTTCTGACACTTGGGTTTTTGAGAGATCCATAGCTTCCATTCTCTTTCCATTAAACCTACTTCTTTCACCCACCTTAGCCTGTAAAACATCCCAATATTATATTTATATATTTTGTTTTCAATAAAAAAAATACTACCTATTCAATAGTGATACAGAATAAATACAATTTCACTACCAATTAGATTTAAAATAAATTATTTACATTCAGGTATGCAAGTAAAGCGTACACATTTTTGACTGATATTAACATGTAACATCATGACTTGAAACAAAATTAAATTCTTCTAAATACTAAATTCCAAATAAAAAATTAACACTCAGTTAATGAAATATAATCTAATATAAAACTCATCCTATGTTTAGTATGTCATTTAAGACAATCAAAGAGCTCGGGAGTAAAGATTAGTAAATGATAGCCAACACCAGCGTGGTATTGTGGTGTGCCGCTATCTTGTGCCTATCAATACATTTTCTTGAAAATTTTAATTTAAATATTTCATATAAAATTTAGAATTCCATATATATTTAAAGATATTCAATGTGTAAAACCATCAATTAATTTGTTCGTGATATGATACCCATGTTTGATTTCACATGCTTGATACACGATCGCTTATTCACGGGAACGTTCAGTGCTGATATGTCATGTTGAGCTCTTTTTACCAAATAAAATGCTTAGAGTTAGCCGAAATATTGATTAAAACATAAGACATCTATGAGCATGCAAAATATAAAAAAAACTCTATTGTGTGAATGTAAGCCTATTATTCAAAGTGAAAGGCTTTACTTCTGCGAGATATGTTCCTTGTACGGTGATCCTTTCTGGATGGGTATACCGCCTTTAAACTCGGGGTACATGTAGACTTCCTTAATGCTACACTTTTCAGTCTCTAGCCAGGTATTGCTGATAGAAGTGTAGGTATTTACATCCGCGTGAAAGGCGTATGACCCTGTCCTTATAAGCTCAACGCCTTGGCCCATCGTTACAAAAACTTCCTGCTTTGGCTGGGACAAAACTCTTTCGTGAAACAGTTCCTTTACAAGAGGAGAGGTTGAGTCCTAAAACATGAATATCAATACATTAAAATACACTTTAATTAAAAATCAGATTCAACTCAAACTATAAAAATATTTTACACGTAGGCCTACATTATTAATTTTACTTTTTCATTTTTCTACAGCGATGAAATAATATTAATAATATGATCAAATGCTATCAACAATGACCACAAATAATATGTTTGTATTTTTTAAAAGGCCATTCCATCTGATTTATTACTTCTGATAGAGATTAGAATTAAAATCAAAACTTAAGAATGTAATGCTATTATTATTTATTAGTGACTTACGTCAAACGAAATAGTTAGGTTTCTTAAGAAATATTTTATTAGTGAACAATTTAAATATTTTTGGAGGAAGAATGTTTTATCAAGTAGGATTATGTAACAGTTTCAACGTTTATTAATTTCCGACAATCTAAGAGGAAAACTATGACAAAGAAAATTAAACGTATGATTAAATAAAGTAGAACACGATTTTATTAACACTCGAAGATAATACTGATGACAGTAATAACACTAACTTACATTTATGTATTCTTTGTATTTGGAATTGTAAGATATATCATGCATAATAATCTTGAGTGGACTTTTCATAAGATCGCTCAAGGTGTTGATGGACGAGCTAGGAGTCTGAAGAAGAGATACGATGATAGCAGAGTATGACGTGAAGAAGAAAGTTGAGAGCAAGTGCAAGAACAAAAATATTATCCTCGGCGAGATGTTATCTGGAGTGCGTTCACAGCCTGTAAGACACAAATATCAGCAGTATTAACTAAACTCTAATGGTGTCCGTATTTATGTATATATTTATATCTGTTCAGAGAATTTTTAGTACTTCTCAATCAGATAGAAAGCCGAAATTTGGTGAAATTTTATAGGAATAACTCAAGATATGCGCCAAATTTTAAACTGAAAACTTATCAAAAATAAAAACGTGATATATTTAATAATGTTAATTCGTTGACGTGTTATATGCACTTTAAAACCAAGGATAGCCTAGAATATAATTCCATCTCAAATCCAAAGATAAATTGCAGAGTATATTACAGTGACCTGCTTTTATGATTTTATTGATTTGTATTCATATTAGTTAGCACAAAGTGTTTCTTTGGTCAATGAACATTTTATAGGTAACGTTAAACATATTTATTTAATTTGAGTTTACATTTGCATAGCCTGGATATACATTAAAACAAACCTATTACTACACTAATTAAATTAAATCTAACACTATAAAGTAATAAATAACATAACTTCATCAATAAAGCTAATGTTTGAGTGTTGGTATGTGTGTTGTATTAAAGAGGATCTAGGAAATGGGAACCCAAATAACAGTGACAAAATTGGACGCAGATATGTAGTGGGGCTAGTGTTCTAGATCTTGGCCACTTTATCTTATCTAACCTATGCTTTCCTAGCGTGTGGAGGGAAACCATTAAGACAAATTCCACTATCCACAGATAGACTATCAGTAATGGGGGATAACACCATTATAATAGGACAAATTAACGGAATGAGGAGCGTGACCGTGTTACATGAAATCCGAGAGTTGGTTGGGGAGATGGAACTCGATCTTGTGTCTTTTCAGGAACCATACACCTTGAGAGGGAAAGTTTTGTACATGCTGGTGGTCGCTAGAGTTGTTGTTAGTGGTGAGGCTCCCATGACCACAATAGTGGTATTTAACAAGGAAATTGCCGTAACTAAGATTGACCAGCTCTGTAACCAGTGGGTAACATGCGTAGAGCTGGGAACTAGCAAGGACAGTTGTATACTGGCAAACCTATATTTTCAATTTAGGCATCCAATAGAGGCATATCTAGACCAGCTGGAGATAATATGTAGGACATACGCGGGTGTGCCACTCATAATTACCGCTGATGCTAATGCTAAGTCTCCCATGTGGCATAGTCATAGAGCAATTGGGAGAGATAGAAGGGACCGTGCTTTGGAGTTCATCTATGGTCTTGGGCTCGAGGTTGCAAACCAGCCGAATAATCTCCCTACATATTAGGGGAGTTCTGGGGCTTCTTCCAACATTGACGTCACTTTGTGTAACGCCGAGTCCATGGAAATGATGGAAGGTTGGAGGGCTGTGGACAACGTCGCATTTAGCGATCATAACCTGATCGTCTTTGACTTTGCCACGGGGAGGCTGTTGGATGAATATCAGGAAGGGAAAAGGAAATACAATATGAGCAAAGCTAATCAGGAGAAGCTGAGGAGTAAACTGATACTGCCCAGTCCAGTGGAACAGGGTGACAATGTTAACATGAAGGCAAACAGCTGATATAGGCTCTGAAGGATGCAATAAGGAAGTCGATACCTGTGGGGAAAGGCGATACCAAGGTTGGTAATAAGCTATAGAATGACAGACTGCAGAGTCTCCAAACAAGGGCAAGAAGAACGCGCAGGAGACATCAGAGGTGTAGAGACACGGCTGGTCGGGTGTTGCTGTTAAATATCTATAGCGAGAGGAAGAGGGAGTTTTAGTATGAGTTGTTTCAGGAGAAGAGAATAGTTGGAAGAAGTATGTTCAGGAGGAGCTACAGAGGGGACGTTGGGGGGTGCCGTTAAAGATAGCCTCCGGGAAATTACAGCCCCCAGCCTTGATAACCACACTATCTAAGAATGATGGAAGTACTATGACCAGCTGAGAGAGATCTGCGGTTCTTCTAATGGAAACATTGTTGCCAGATGATAAGGTGACAGAAAATACTAAGTAGCACCGAAGGTTGAAGGAGAGGATGGAGAATGATGAGTATGTAAACCAGGAAGAGTTGGAACCTGTTAGTTGGGCGGAGGTAATCAGTAACATTGCCCTGATGAGTAATATAAAGGTAGCTGGACCGGACGGGATAAAGGTTGAGGTGCTGAAGAAGACGGCTGAACATATTGCTCCTTTCCTTGCAGGGCTGCTAAATGAATGCCTCACTCAAGGCAGAATCCTGAACATCTGAAAGCAGAGCGAGGTAATCGTGCTAAGCAAGGGAGAGGATAAAGACCTGCTGATTACGAAGTCATACAGACCCATCTGCCTGTTGAACACAGCAGGTAAGTTACAGGAGAAGATATTGCGTGAAAGATTACTGAGACAAAAAACCACCACGGGCATGCATCAGTAGCAGTATGGCTTCCGAAGAGGCAGGTTGACAGAGGACGCAATCTGAGGAGCAATGGAACTGATTGACTCGGCAACAGGTAAATACGTCGTAGGAATATTCGTGGACATCTCAGGCGCCTTTGACAACGTCTGGTGGCCGGTAATGTTTGATATACTAAGAGGGATTCAGTGTCCGGGACAGCTGTATAGGAGTTTTAAGGATTGCTGTCGTAACAGGTACTCCACCCTAAGGTGTTCAGGATAGGGTTCAGAAGCTACTGACAAAGGGATGTCCCCAAGAATCGGTATGTGGCCCGATCTTTTGGGATGTCAGCCTGGAACCAGTGTTGTACTTGTTGGAGGGGATACTGGAGACACAAGGTGTGGTAGCCTTCGCAGATGACCTTCTAATAGTAATAGAAGGTTACTCTAGAAGGAACTTAGGGGAAAAAAGTAACCAGGTGCTTGAAGGATTTGACACCTGGTGTATAAGTATCAAGCTAAAAATGAAACTGGTGTAGGTGACCTACATGCTGTTCAAGGGTAGATTGGTTAGGGATCCGACCATAAAAGTAGGTAGAAAAACTATAAGAAGAATCCATACGGTCAGATACCTGGGAGTGACCCTAGATGAGAACAGAATCTTCACGGCGCACATGGAGTAAGTGATGATGAAAACTTTTTTAGTGATGAATACAATTATAAGCTTGGGACAGAGGTGGTTTTATTTGCCTATGCGGACAATAAGGACATACCATCAGACGTTCATTCTCTCCATTGTGAGCTATGGGGCGTGCACCTGGGCTCACTGACAAACAAATGTCGTTCCGGCTAAGCTGATTCAAGGTCTACAGAGGAACCTCTTACTGAGGCTAACGGGATCCTACCGGATTGTAGCAACAGATGCACTGGGTGTGGTCCTAGGTGTATGACTGTTGGACCTCCTTATGAGGAAGAAAATTGTGGCGTACTGGATAAAAAAAGAGAAACATGGAGGAGGTGAGACTCCTCATCACACTCGATGTGACAATATCTGGAGAGGCGGAAATAGCCCTTTCGGAGGAGTGGCAGAGACGCTGGGAGAGAAGTGGGATAGGCAGTAGGACTCATCAAATGTTCCCTAATGTGGTTGAGAGACTAGATAATAAACACCTCCAGCCATCTCGGGGTCTTGTCCACGTCATCACGGGGAAGGGACCGTACCCAATATCTCTAAGGAAGCTGGGACTAGTAGAGTCGGGGAATTGTAAATGTGATGAGGAGGGAAACCCTGAACATGTAGTGCTCGAGTGCGTCCTTATGCTAGAAGAAAGAAGGAACTACCAGAGAGAGATCCAGGGAATATTAGTTGGCGAACTACTGAGGGACCCAATCTATTGTAAATTCTTAGACCGGATTGCACTGGAAGCATCAGATAGAGCAAAGACTGCCTACATAGATATACTCAAAGAGGCACAGTAACTAATTAGACGGGGCGCTGACAATGACAAAGACAGAAACACGAAGGGTGGGACTGACACGGACACTAGTGCAGTCTCAGTGGGGAGTGAGTAGAGAAAAAGGATTGCTAAAGGGGAATAAGCTGTAACACACATGACTCATTGAAACCACTTGAAGCAAATAACGCATTGAATCAAGTCAACTGTAGCATTAGTTTCCTTAAATATTTCAAAACATTCCACACATTCGGCCTCATCGGAATTTTCAGATTCCACACTTTCAGACGTAACAGATGAGATTTCATCTGAAGATATCTCCACCTTTTTTAATTATACAGGGGCTTCTTGGTGGGGTGGGTCTATTGAATCTGTGTGGTTTTTGTACTTCTTATTGGCGATTAGTCACTTTTAATTTCCTCCCTTCAATAAAATTGTCTCTGTAATAATGACAGCTAGTTTCTTTCGGCTGGAAATTGCCGCTTTGGGTTTCTGTGGTATATATGATATTTTCTCTAGGATTTTCTTAGAAGTGAGGGGTGTGTTTAGATCTACTTGATGATTGGTTTCCATACGGGATTGATCATCACCATTTGTTGAAGAACAAGGCTAAGTATCTGTAATAGTGGAGCTTAGTTTATTTAGAATATCTATGTGTGGAGTGTCTTCGGACATTGCAAAAGCATGATCTGGAATTTCTGATATTGCTAATATAAATATTCTGGTTGCATAAAATTCTGCTACTCCAGTTGCTGTTGTTGCTGCATTTGACCAAGCATGGCAAATAAGCTTACAAAATATCAGGCAAGTAATATTCCGTTTTTCATCTGCCAACATCCAAATTGACACACCTGATAAAAGTAAGTTTTTAAGAGTTTTAAAAAGGATCGTTATAAAGGCTGAAGATAACGTGTAGTGTGGCTTGGTAAACAGAGAAGGATTATGTCGTGCCTTACCACAATCTACAACATCTTGTAACAGTTAATGTAAGATGGCCACATGAAATGAGAGTTTTTCAAGCAGGTTTTTGGGGTGAAAAATAATTTTCAAGCCAGTCCGTAGATATTTCTGAATGTACATTGCCCGATTTCTTGCTCATAGCTACAACAGATCCATGAAACATTCCATCTGAAAACACTGTTTTCTTATTTACCCCTTTAAAATACAATAGGGAAGTAAAACGTTGCCTATGGCATTTGTGCAATCGCAGAGATTGTTTCTCCTTTTCCTCTGAAGTTAAAATCTGAACATCCTCACTACCTTTTACTGCCAAAACCTTATCTGGCTTAATGTTAAATTGTAAGCCGGTCTCGTCTACATTGTAGATGTTTGCTGATTTTCTCATCAGATTGTGTTTTTCTAGCATGCTGGTCAATAGATCAAAATATTGATTCACCTCCTCCCGGTTTATTCCTTGGTTTCTAGCAATATAAACACCTTCTGTTTTCCTAATTGAAAGTCGTGGATTGCTCTCCATGAAAGATTTGAACCAATCATAGCCAGCTGATTGCTTCTCGGTATTAAAATTGGTTTCTAGGCCACATTGAACACTAAGGTCAAATGCCCGTTTTTGAACGGTTTTTCTAACAGGAGCAAATCCTACAGCTTGTAATCTTTCAATATGAAGAACTAGTTTAGTTTCAGTTTCACGTCCTAAACATGATGAAGGACCTAATTGATATTTTTAAGCGTTATTTAAAACTAGACTTATTCGAAGAGTTCTTTCTGTAATACTTAAGTTTCTTTCGGCTTTCCTAATTTTCATTTGTCCTTCAACAACAGCACGTATAACATTATTAAGGTCCTCTTGCGTCCACGCTGCTCGGTTACTTCTACGTTTATAGACGCGAGGCATCGTCACTGAAATATAGTATACTATATTTAATATTAAGTTAACTACTATTTTGGGTAGCTACTGTCTTTTTTATTTAATAGAGCAAAAATAGAGGGGTGGTGCCCCTCCCTCAATTGGGATGAGGCATCTATCCCAAACCTAAGGGAGATATGCCACACCAAGCTACGAGGAGGAAAACATGTCTGACTCACGTGAGACACAGCACACAGTATGAGTCACCTTAATATCCTAATAATTAACCATATTAAAGTTAAGTTCATTGTTTCTTTATAATATACTAAAAGAAAACTTTACTTTTAAAGAGTTTGTTACTCACCAAATCACTATTGGCCACACAAAAACTTCTCAGATTTTACTTGTATGGCGATAAATGTTTTGGTAAAATGACTGGCACTCGTATAACTATATTTTTGATTGGCAGTGCACGCGCTCACACCACTCCTTCATGCTAAGTCATGTGATGGGGTATTTCTCCCATTGAGGCATCTCTCCCACCTTTACCATATATATATATTTGCGCATGTAGCCCAGACACGCATATAAATATTACATATAATAATATAATATATACAATACATATAATATATAANATATAGAGAGAGAGAGAGAGAGAGAGAGCCTAGACATTCGTGTATATGCGTGTCGGACCTACACGACTCGTGTATACAAAATGTTCGGGAACTCATAGCCCAAACTGCACATGTAGCTTGTTTGACCCAAAAGTGATACAAAATATTTATACACTCACATCCGGAAAACCACGCTGGTACCGTTAAATTGTGTTCAAAGTTTCGGCATACAGCATCGGGAGAGCAAAGCTGTAAGGCATGCGTGTACAACAAGTTGCATATGAGTTAGGCACACGACACTGCGCCTGTAATAGTGGCAAAGTGGCAAGCACTTTCTGTGATGTAGGACCGATAATGATGACACTCAGAACGTATTCACAGTTTTAGATGGACTGATGTATAGTTTACTATTAATTGTTGTGAATTCTGCTGCCGTGCTCCAAGATATCGAGGTGCGTAGTGCCACGCGCCTAGCTCCTATGCAACCTGTTGTACACGCGAGCTTGAATATGCTCTCCCGGCGCTGTACGCCAAAACTTTGAACACAATTGAATGATATTATCATATTTTTCCGGATGTGAGTGTATAGAGATTTTGTATAACTTTTGATTCAAGCACACTATACGTGCAGTTTGGGCTATGAGTTTCCGAACATACTGTAAATATATGAAACATGTTTTTAACTATAATAGCTATATTTATAATTTTTGTCACAATATAAAAAATAAACGTCCATTATTTTATTTATTACAATTTTAGAAGTACCTTGTTGACAAATGATTCCTATGGAATCAAGCAATGCGCCACTCCAATCTTCTGAAGGTTGAGAAACAGGATATTTCATAATATTTCTCTCAAACTTCTCAGTAGTGAACAATATCACTGTGAGCACAACCATGACAGTTCCGTACGTAACCCACGCAGCAACGCTGAATGGCAGAATGTATATGTTGGCCACTGACGATAAAGATGGTTGCCTGAATATGAATCTTAATCTGTAATTGAAAATGGGGAGGGAAAACATTACAACTCCTTAATTACCCCTTACGAACCAACGTTGTACTGTATGATGTAAAAAAAACATCTTCGACCATTATATTGCTAAAATATAAAGATTTTAGTACCATATTTTGGTGTTAAACAAAATTTATAAGCATATACCGTATGAAGGGACTGCACTAAATTAATTACTTAATAACCTATGCTTTAAAATATATAAGTGATAAAAAAATACTTCATTTGATTAAAGTAAGTTCAATTGATCACTGAAATTATATAGACCCTATAATATAGATTTAACTTGAATATAGGTAGCTTTTTAGGTTAATTGGAAAATTAAAATTAAAAACCTTATATGAAAACTAGGTTATTAGTTATAGTAATATAAAGATAATCAAAAATTAGGGTGTATTAATAATATATAGAATATAATAAAAGACCAATTCTTCAACATGTCTGTGATTTGTTATTTTATAGAACATTACACACAGTAATGATCTTAAGGAAAAATAAGAGTTTTCAATTAAATATAAATTTATTTTTAAACGTACAAACATACGAGTATTTGGTAGTCCACTAATTGATTTATTTGAAAAATTCTTTGAGAAACAATACAAATAATAGACGTTTATTTTTAATATGAATTATTAAATTATTTTTAGTTTCAAATACTTTTACATATGGATTGGATAGCGTACACTACATTTACACAATGAGGTAAGTTACAATCTTAATAGATCAACGATTGACGTAGTTTTGAATCGACATGCTCTGTGGGTTATTTAATTAAGAATATCTAAAAAAATAGCACCTGAAAGGAAAAGTCTCGGCTGCAAAGTCCACAGCACCTAATCTTTCTGGTGATATTAAGCATTGGACTCCACCGATGTCACATTCGCCACTTTGCATAAGACCCATCAGCCCAGTGAATGTCCCATTCGGATTCAGGAGTCCCCACGAGTCCAATAAAACCTCGTGCATTCTATAATCATATCAATTTTAATTGTGGTTTCATAAGAAGTACAGTGAATACAGTTTTTCAGTGTGCTAATTGTTGAAATAGCGCAGGTCTATTCCAGTAAAATAACTTTAATTAGATTTAATTTAACCTAACTTTAGGCAGTTTGATTACTATGGATTAAATATCTAAATTATTAAATTTGTTGATTACAGTTGTATCTGCATCTAAATACCATATTCTTTAAGTTGGAAAATTACACCTGAACACGGGAACAAAACCCGAACTAAGATAAAGGTCCCGTGTTCAATTCCCATATCCAGGTGTTATTTTGCAATTTAAAAATTCTGATTAGTGCTACAATACTCAAACTACCAGTATACATAATAATTATTACTAAAATTTACTTTTGATATGTTCTTGTCTAATGAGAAAATCTCCTAACAAAAATTATTTAAATTATTTAACATGTTGAGATAGTAATAAATGACTGATGTCCAATATTCTATAATTTTCATATAATAGTAACAAAAATATTTGTATACACAAATGTTTTTATATAATTTTGAAATATAAAAAAGGCTATACTTATTCACATTACTATTTCTTTACCTTTTATCAGCACTAACAAATAATATACATTTATAACGTTTTTGACGTTTATCATAATATTTATTGTATTTCTATATTAATTTTATACTAAGAGTATATAGCTACAACTAATTAAAGAAATGAATGTAACAATATATAAATATACAACATGAATAGTTTCTTTTACTGTGTGAAAGTACTACATTGTTCGAGTAGTCTCACCTGAAGTTCAGCATCCTGGAAACTAGCTGCATTGGGCCATAGCTTACTCTATTCCACAGATGGTTCTGTTTGTATTCGTTTTGATGCTCCAAAGTTTCTTTTTCTATCTGATTCATACAAATAATGTTTGAATTAAATTAACTTAACTAATATCTTTTATTTGGAATTTATGTTGGTGTGATCGGGTATGTATGCTATCACATTTACTCCTTATTTAATTATAGTAACTATGCTATGACAGGTTGTTCATTCATTGATGATGGGAAAAGTACCTTTAATTCAATATGTATTGTATAACTAATTAAAATAAATACATATTACGGTATATTACAGTCTGAGGCCTAAATGCAAATATTAACTTTGTTTTGGGTTAGGGGTTTAATCAAAATAAAGTTTCTGTGGAAAGTGGGATGTCAGGGTGCACTACTTTAACTAAAGTTTTAAACAAAATGTCTGGATGACTGCCAGAAATCAGGAAAATGCTTGAATATTAAATGCCTTTATACGTTATTTGGAGATGTTTATAATAAGATGTAATGGCATAAATTTGAATAATCTAATACAATGCATTGGATGTATTATATCTGTAATTATTTTTTTAAAGTAAATAAAAATGATTTTGGGGTACTCTAAATATTTGTAACTGTGTGATTTTTAAATATAGTTTTTTAAGGATGAGCTTAAACTGTGACCTTAGCATTACAAACAACTCCAGTGCTCCATATTCTAGCTATAATTCATACAGATAAAAATTCTTATTAAAATTATTTTCAGTCTGAAGGAGTGGGGGATGCCTCATTGGCCCCCGTCTGGATACGCCACTAATATATATATATATATTTAAGCTAACCGTTTTATATGATACGGGTAGAAAAACCTACTCTAAAAATATTCTTAAGCTACATTATCTGATGAAGTCCAGGATGCCAATGGGGCCTGATACTCAGTTAGGTTTTCTCCAGATAAGCTCCGGCTTATGCAGTGGCCGTTCGTTCCTATCTGGAAACTGCATCTTCTCAAAACAGAAGCTATTGTTGCATTATAGTTAATATTCTAAGTGTGTGCCCTATGAATTTCAATAAATACTAAATGCCGCCATGCATTTCTATATATGTGCACTTTATCTTTTGAGTACTCATAGTTGAACATGTTTGTTACTTTTAGGCTTCCTATAGTTAAAACTTTTTCCAAATATTTTGAATTATTAACACGATAAAGGACACGCCAAGTTGAATGCATTACAAAGCACACACGAGTCCTATAAGTTGCTGTGAGGTTAAAACCAATGGTTTGAATCTCACCACTATTCCAGCTTTAATGACGAGTCCTTGAAAGTCCTGTCTTGAAGGTGATGGAGGAAACAGTTGTCCTGGCAGCCAAATTCTAGGAGGAGAGAAGATCATGGGCCAAGACTGAGACAGCTTGTAAACATCTCGAAGGACAATTCCCTCACTAGAATCATATTTCTGTTCAGTGGCTATAACCACGTGACTGTTGAGAGGGATGTTGATGTTATCTTCTATGGTGGAGTTATCATCTGCCAACAGCAGCCAGTGATGCAGACTACTAAATAGTTTCTTCTCATTAGCCTAAGGAACAATACAGTAAGTTATTTAGTTCCGTAGTGCGTATTGTATATGTTGAAACTATCGTCTACTAGTGGAATCCATTGATACAGTTTGCTCAACAAAAACTATTCGCTAAACTGAGAAGAAAATAAGGTTTTAATTATTTTCTGGCATGCATAAGAGCCAACTCTCAGGGGCCCAAAATCATTTGGCCTCCAAAACTGGAGAGATAAAAGTAAATAAATACAACATTAACTTAATAGTAAAGAAACGAATAAATAAAATAGACTGTTATGACCAACCCAAATCAAAATCGATTGAGGATGAAAAGAGAGTATAGTTTTAAAGTGACCCACCAAAGAGAAATAGAATAAATCATCAGCAGAAGCTATATTAGTATAGTACGCTGCACACGGGAACTTACGGGAGCAATCTAGGTTGTACAATTTCGTGATTAGCTTATGGCTCTATCTATATAAACCAGAATATTCTGCTAGTGCTAGTTTACATCAGTTGAATATAAACCTTTAAACTGTATCTGTCGCTAGTGTATTGATATTCTAGTAAACTAGTATAAAATATTGTGATTTATTTCAAAGAATAATACAGTGATTGGTGTATGTAAAAGTAAGTGATTCAGAGACATTATCTATCGTACGTAAATAAATCACAGTAAGATAAGATTATGGTAAAAACACAAGTAAATATCAAAACATTAAGTGGAAGTGTGAAAGTGTCGACAGTGAGTCTGAAAACGACTTTACAGGCACAGGGCAAAATTCCTGCACAGACGTCAAGAGAAGAAATTTATAGACCTTCTTCTAAACCAAAAAATACTGAAGGATATGGGGAAAACGTTCATAAAATAAATTTTCTGTCTTACTGGCTGTAAACATACCTATGGTTATAGTATGATAAATTGAATGACGAAGTTTTCTGTAAGATTTCTAAATCAGCGTTCAATCTAAGATGTATATCTTTTTATCAAAATTATAATTGACTTTCATTGGATCAAGCTTTTAAAACTGAAAAAAAGTTATTTGCAAAACTCCATTACTTTCAAATTTGACTGTCTTAAAACCATAGCTATAATAATGGTAATCATGTTGCTTGACTCATCAATGTGCCCACGGATTGTGAGTCCTCTGATGACCGAAACTTGTGGGATGACATTATATTCATCAAAGCTAATCTGTCTTCTTCCATATCTATGTTTATATCATTGGATATTGTCTTTAAATAGTTTAGGGTTGAGAAGGATGCTTATCAACTTATTTTGGCGATGTACTGCACGTGCAGGAGTTTCGCTTTGTGCTTGTAAAGTTGTTTTCGTACTTATTGATGACACTTTTCTCCTTCCACTTAATATCTCAGTGTGTTTATCACTATAATCTTATAGAAACGTTAGAAATTGTATGTAAAAATTTTTATATCATTTTTCCATAAGTTATATCAATCGCTTTATTCTTCTTTGTAATACATCAAGATTCTATATAATAAGTCACTCAAAATACAGTTAATGACAATATAAATATGGTATAAAAAGTATCCACTTTGATGTCCGCATGATTTAATGCGCTACTATCACAATAGCCTAGACTACCAATTACGGGAATATCGTGGTTCGATCACGGTCGGGTGTACTGAGGGTGGTTTTCCCTTAGTCCTAAATAGTTTCACATTCTTTATTTCCACGCAAATATGGGTAAACTTCTTCTAAATTCAATCTTCCTCATCCATAAATCATCAGCGTAATTAGTACATAGCGTATATCCCGAATGGGTAGTAAGACATGGGGCTAAAAAAACTCCTTTACACATTATTATTCATAAGACATACACAACATTTCTCTCGTTCTAGTCTGGGGTCGTAGCTTCTCGAGTGCAGCGTACTCTACTATTAGCGTTTCTGCTGGTAATTTATTCTACTTTTCTATGGTGAGCTGTTTTAAAACCAAACGTTCTTTTCATCCTCAATAGATTTGTTTCTGTTTTTGTCAAAACATTCTCTTTTATTTATTAGTTTCCTTACGCTTAAGTCAAATCAATATATATTTTATCCTTATTTTTGGGAGGGGGCTACTAAACCTTTTTGGGGGGAGACGCATGGGATGCCTATGTGTCTGTCAAGTACAACTTTAATAAGAATAACCACTATTGGTAAAAAAAAATTAACCATTGATGAGAACGTGTTTTGTAAAAATAAAATTGATGATTATATTTATTCTGAAAATAACTTTATAAGGACAACTTTGCTGAAAATAGCTTGATTGTATAGATTTACTGATAAAATATGACCTTGGTATGTGTAATATTGTTGAGAATATTATTCCTATTAATGATTGTCGCTTTCTCTTTATTGTTAAGGGTTTGACACTTTGAAAGTACACATTCACACACTGTAGTGTTTATCATGGGAATGGCAGTTATTATGCTTCATAACCACTCAAACAATCATCAAATTATATTTTAATGTCGGTGACCTGGCGGTCTAGAGGTAAGGTGTCGGACTTCTGTGGTGGTGGTCAGGGGTTCAATCCTCGGTCCCGGCACAGATTTATCTGATTGCAAAACCCTTCCTTTAACTCTGACAAGACGTGAATTAATCACAACTTGTGAATGTGTGTAATGCCAGGCCTCCACCGTGGTTTGGATCCCACGTTAAGTTGTAGGTCCTCCATTTCATCTAACAATCATCCAACCATTACACATAAGCGTAAGTGCGTACAACCCGAACGGGTAGTAAGACGTGGTGTTAATAATAATAATAATAATAATAATAATAATAATAATAATCTTTTAATGTCATATCATTGAACAGTTAAGAACTATTTTATTTGTTTGGGGAAATTAATATCTGATTAGTTATATTTAACGCAAATTTTCGTTGAAAATGGGTTAATTTAAGTTTTATATATTTCATTTTTAAATTACAAAATAATAAAGTATTTTTTATTTGTCAGTGCGTCTAATTACCTGTTCAGACTATACGCATATGTTATTCGTAACGCTAGTTTGTTAGGGATGAGGAAAGTTGATACTAGAGAAATTGTGTGATCATTTACATGGAGGGTGCGCAAAAAACCTGAAATATTTATATTCATCAGTACCCAACTCTTTTACTCCTAGCAGTTTATTAAAGATTATCTTTTTTTTTAAATTAAACTCTTTATGATTAAAAGTCTTTAAGTAAATTTCAACACGTCATTGACAACTAGCGAAAAATTTGGATGGAGTCGAGAAGAAATAAAAATAAAACTATTGTATAGGCTTTTAGTTATATGGTAACAAAATAGAAATCTTGATTTAAAAATAACCTTCAGTATGACATATGTATTCAAATAATACCAACCGTAAACAAATATCAACTCAAGAAAATAAATTAAGTAAATCGAATAAATACAAAGGGAATAATTTCATAATCGGTCTAGTAATTGAAAAAGTATCAGATGTTTTGATCTATTATTACTACCGTAAAATTTAAGGTAACAAAAAGAATAGTAAGTACGTTCTTAGAATTAAAAAATAATATCATTTATTTAATCATCCCACAATGTATAAAAATGAACAAAACAATAGTATAATTGTATTTATAATCAAATTGAGCGCTAATTTTATACTAGAACTGATACGAGCCGCGCCGTTTAAAAGCGAATTGCTTATTGTTTTAACATAACTCATTCACGTGCATGCGGGAACCTCTATAGACACTGTTTGGACTCGTCCGTCGACAGCGGCACGTGGAATGAATGGTACAGTTGAACTTACCCACGCGCCAAGCAAAATCCAAGCGTAAAAAAGAGAGAGAGAGAGAAATATGTGCATCCTGTAAATATATTTAATTATACAATTTTTCATGAATATAAAAAAAAAGATCGGATCTCGTCCAACTTTTTCCTGAGACTCCACATACAAAAAATCAACAAATTCCCGGAAATTTCCCCATAAACCCTAGTATGAAATCTTATTTAATTTTGTTTAACAACGTACCATACTACCTGTTTAGATTATACGAACATATGTTAATTAATCAGGCAATAAAACAAAAATATTTAAATCAAAGATCATTTAGATTCCCCTCCTTAAATTAATTACCAACTTAAGTTACGTTCCTCAGAAAATGACCCCCGGTCCATTAACAATATTATAATCTATTACTCACCTATAGCTTTAAGAGGAATTACTTAGCACATTATAAGTTCACAATTGCTATGTATTTGTGAATATTAACAAGTTACAATGTTTCAAATAATGGAAAATGTCACATTTATTTGTTTCCTTAAAAAGTTGAAGAAGAGAATTTTATATCAATTATTAAAACTGATTATTAAATATAAAGGAGTCACATATTCTTAATTAAATAATCCCGTTACCTTTTTAATGAATAAGGCTGTTTGAGAACATTTTAAATCCATAACAACTGCCAGTGCATAAGTATCTGCTGACAACCAATTAGACAATTCTGGGTGATTCTTTATTAGATGTGATGTGGAGAAAATACCATGCGCTGACATAAACTTGCTTATTTGCAATACATCTGGAATTATTAAAATATTATTAATCAAACAAATGAATTAATACACATATTTTGATTAATTATTTTCTTTATAATGGAAATGTTTTTGGAGACCAAACACAATTTTATTTATGTTTAGTTAATAGTAATAAATAACATAATCTATTAAGCCATGTAAGTCCATTTCAATTATTAAATGACTCAAGTGGTTAACCACAAATTAAGCATTTCCTCGTTCGATTCTGGCTGATGCTGAAAGTATACATGCTCATCATGCTCATTCTACCATTAAATTTGTTAATGTTTGGACTCCAATGATAGCTATGCGGTATCAGACACAATGCTATCAATTATTTTAGTTTGTAGGCCGCGTGCAGACACTTAAAATACCTCAACTAAAAATTAATCAAATATTCTAGCTAACTTACTATCATAATTTATTAAATTTATTTTAATGTAGTTTATAAGGTAATCTTTTCTTTGAAAATTGCTATAAAATGTGTTTAAAAAACAACTTACCCCTATTCAAACACTGGAAAATGTTTACATTCCTAATGTTTGTGGAGGTGATAAAGGCAAGAATAAGGTTGAAAGAATTATTACTCGCTGAAACCACTAGATAGCAAGTAGTAAAATAACACACAATCAATATTATCTGACGGAATGTCATAACTGTATATGTACGGTTGTATATGCATATGACTTGGTTTAAGCAATTGGGCTCCCTAAGCGGCTATTTGTCTTAGTTAATTATGACAATAATAGCATTATTAAAAAGTTTCAAACTATATTCCTGTCTGTTATATCAATTAAATAAAACTAGTCTGATTTCTACTAAATTAACATTACTGTCCCAGACCAAAGTTTTAAACATTATTTCTTAATTTTTTTTAACATACACACAACCAATAGTGTGTTAAGTTCATAAAATAATTCATAAATCTTTGTTCGATAAAACAAAAAATACACTAGAAAAATATTGCCAAGACGACTTTAACCAAACTGACGTCCTAACTATGACATGAATATAAGATACATCTGAATAATCACATAAAAAGTATGACAGTTTCTGAATTATTTAGTTTGGTCTAGTTTATCTTTCAATTTAAATTTGCATGACCTTATATCCATATACTGACATGACTTTATATTTTTTTGACTTTCTCTATCCATCATAAAATTAATAAATATTTAAGCTTACTTTAAAATCGTTTATAAGTTTTAATATTTCTTCTCGGTAATATTAAATACTGGCAAAAAGTGTTTATGCCATATTCTAAGTAAGTTATTCATCTTTTCTTGAATTAATTATTTATTTATGACAACTCTTTATTCAATAATCAATTAAAACACTATGTCTCACGTGAATTAAAATAAAACTAAAACATACTTAATTTTACGATTATATCAACAACTTGATCATTTTCGTCAAGAGCGAAGATTAATAATAATATTATTTATAAATTTAAGGAATAACATTGAATATTTAAAAATAATAAAAGCAAGCATTCTTTACAGTTTGAATGAAGCCCTTATTGAATTAACATAAAGAAGTAATGAAATTCTACACGCTAGTATTGTAACAAATTGTTGAAAAGTTAACACAATTTGTGAACACGCGTCTTTCCTGTAGGCTACGTAAATTTGTATTGTATTTGTAATCTGCTAATTCTAATTGAGAAAGTTGCTGCGTGGGCTATGACTAACGCAATGAAAGAAAAAGTAAAAGTGAAAATAAAGATGCCAATGTTAAAGACATACAAATAAATTACATACTACTTTACTTCAAAGAAGAAGAACATGAAAGGAGGATTTATACCTATACTTCCCCTGATAGCTGCCCAAGGTGCAGCTGTGGGAAGTGCACCTGAAATATATAATGTTGTCAATAGTGTAAAATTAATCAAAAAACAATTGCGCGAGGTTCAAAGACATAATCGCAAGATTGAGGCGATCGTCATGTTTACAGGGATATGTCTTCATCCGTAGTAGAAAAAAAAACCCAGATTGATGCACCACCTAGATTATCCATAGCTGAAATGAATCCATACAATAATGCTAAATCCCTCAAGATTCCATACTTAAAAGACGTCTTTACTAGAAATGCTCTACCTACTACTCTTCCATGGAAGAAGTAATGTGTCATCATCAATATCGATAGGGATAACGGTAAGGTTACGAATTGTGTGGTGTATAAATACATTAGGTTTGGGCTGAATACCTTGATAGTTTTGATGATCTAAGACCTCCAATTGAACTCATGAATTACCTCAGATAGATACTTCTCATTTTACAATCAAGCTCGATACAAAGAATACGGTACTCTACTCTGTGGTCATCTATGTCCAGCTTTCGTAAGCATATACCCTAAATATTTATGCAAGTGTTCAATACAAATAAACATTAACATTTACAAGTCAGACACTAATGTGACAGATAACTACTTCCCTCCTATCATATACGGAGAAGAGAACCGTGAAGGGGAGTAGTTTATAGGACTGATCAATATAGCTACATGTAATTCTATACCTTACATTTAGTAACGTAATCAGAAATTACATTGTGGAGGGAAGTGGTATACCTACCATTCCTCCAGGCACCTATGATCAGGAGGCATTGTACAAATACCTATGAAGATAAATGGATGCTGATGTGAAACTTTCAATTATATTTGGTTGTCCTGCCAGTTTAAAGTGCCGTATCACTGGTTTGGATGATATTGGAACTAATCAATTCAATATTTCCACATTTCTGCTTGGTTTCGGTTCTTTCATGTTGGTTGATGGAAGTACGCACATCTCGACGAAAACTGCAAATATTCAACATTAATTTGAATGCTATCCGAATATGCTGCAGTCCTGCCCGATAAACTTTTGTAAATAGGAAACCGAGTCATATTCTACATTAATTTAGCATTACAGTACCCCCATGCTATAAGATAGTAGAAAAACTAATAATAAAATGTATCTTCCAATCACGAAACAAGTAGTAGAGAGACTCTGTGTGCGAAAACGGGGAAATACTGTCAAATTTACAAAGGGGACTATATCTTTAGTCTTACATATAAAACATATAGGTGATGGGACTGTTACTAGATAAAACATGATGACGTACAGCTTCTAGTTAAATTGAGAGAATATCTGTGAAAGAGTTCACATCTAGTAATAAACTTTTAGAACGCTTAGGCTAATCTTTTAGAAAATAATGGTTGATGCTATCTACATACTGCGTTGGAGATTACTGCCATCTTCGACTATGCATAAACAGTTTTCTGTATCATTTCTATGATTTTTATGTACCCGACCTTTGTTTAACGGGAACGAGCTTAGAATATCTACTCAGCAAGAAGGCCTACACACGCTACCTCGTCGTGCTCTCCTACATATCAAAGTAAAACTTCTCCTGAATACATGTTATTTTGGAAGCACCAAGAGAATGGTTAATAACGGCATTCTTTACCTCGTTTAGGATTTATTATGAGATCAATTAACTGGAGATTTATCAATATCTAGGCATTTAGGTATTTCGACACAGCTCAAGAACTATCTATCTAGATGGAATGATGAACAGCTGTATCTTTTAAGTGCCGGATGAAGTCAAGAAGGACTACACATGATTGCTAGAACATATATTTTTGGTGTATACATTCCTTTACGTCTCATATCAGGATTCGTTGTAGACTATGATTGCATACTAATCGCTGCACAACAGGGACTAATAGCTCACTGGTCCGATCAACATCAGAGAGCACTGCTTTACAAGGTGCAGCGCCTCCTCATGTAGATATACCTTCTAGAATTTAGGTAAGTAAAATATATTGGTTTTACCGCATATCAAGACTAATTATATCATTCGTCTTAGCCCATTTAATATCATCAAGAGTCGACCAATCATCCATTAATATAGTCTTCAGCTCATGGATATCATACGAATACTCAACCGTATCCACATCTACAAAACATGACTGAACGGCGAAACCACCAATCCTCTTTAAATAACTTTGTTATGTTAAATTGGATCTTCAGACTGAACGTAACACTACAACAGATTCATGTAGAAGTATTTTCGATAATTGTCGTTCACATACAACTAAACTCTACATGAATACGGTCATACACCTGTATTAGGATATTAACCTTGTTTTAGATCAATAATCCTTTTAGAAAATGTATGAGGACTATACTAATTTTTAAATTTCGTATTATGGTACGAGCTTGCTCTTCCATTACTCGAATCATCACATTTCAAGTCCCAAGCTCCCATTTTGGTGATCTATGAGATTCGGCAGGAAGATACTCTCAAAAAGGGTATGATAACATGTATTACGTTCGAGACAGATGTAATTATTGCCCCAGTTGATCGCGTCGTTCACTACAACCTCTTTAACAATCACGCTACCAAGATGGCGTCATAAATGGACTGTATGGGGGTTATATAATAGTAAATATTATTAGCAAGAGTATGTGTCCAAAATACCCATAAAATAAATATAAAATAACATGTCTGGAGGCTATAAAGTAATGAACTATTATTATGTATTATGTGCGTATAAAATACTTACTAAAATAAATATATATTATGTGTTAATTGACGTACCAGGAATCAGGGATACATGAGTGAGGAGGGAGATTTCCTGTTAAAAGTGGTAACCATCCCACATAGCCTGTTGATACCTGTCTGTCAGATTAATCCAACTATAAGGTTCTTCCTTCGATTGATATTGCGTTTCATTTATCATGGAGCAAAAAAAATGTCTATTTAATAACTACGCATAATCATAGAATGAAATTGGTTAGTGGTGATGTGCTCTTCTCCAATTCCGATTCTCATCTAAAAATATAAACACCATTTACATCAAAACCTAGATTTATAATAAACAAGTGAAGAAGCTAGCTTGACTTTAAAGTATAATTATTGATAGTGATGATTACCAGATTATCTAGTTGGAATATCAGGGTTGTCCTATACTGGGAACACATACAACTCAACGGAGTGCAGAAATGTGTAACAGTCTAACCACCTCCGTCTACATGTGTGTTACTGAAAATGTCCGACTCTTCTATGAATAGCTTAGAAGTTTTAATTCTGATGGGACGTAACGATTGGGACTTAACCAAGAGAGCAGCTTGAGGCAATATAAAAGAGACTATGCCTTCTCTACTTTATATCCTTGCCCTGATCAGTGAATATATGGAGGACATCGATCTCGAACTACTGTCATGTTTCCGCAGCAGTCAAGACGAGCCGGATGCTGGAGCCAGCCCTTAACCTACAGAGTCTTGCTGAATCCAAACATCGTGCTAAGACTACCTCTACATCTACATCTGACTACTGACTACATATATCAAACCACCATATCCTTTCGATAAACCTAATTCATCATATTAAGATTCCATAAACAAATTAAATTCCAAATATTTTTATAATAATTTCATTTCTATATGGAATCTTATTAAACTTCTATTTAATTTATTTTTTGTAAATTCAAATTACACTTGAACCAATTCTAGGTGGTTCTTAGGAAAATTAATTTATGTATTTATAAGTGAATAAATTCCCTACATATCAATTTATATCCCTGTATAATTAATTCTTTATCACTTCCATCGATTTATATTGTTAATTGACTTAGCATATATTTTTTATGTTCTAATAATCTCCCTTTTGTTTGAACATCCCATTTTTTTCATATTTTGTATTGCTAATTGACTTAGAAGTGTATAAATCAATCATCTCGTTCTATTAAGTACGTTCCTTACAATATTCATTCATACTTACTTCTTACTAAAAATTAAAATGAATTTAACTAATATTAAATCTTATCAAGGAAAAAAATTAGTTCCATTTACTTTATAACAAAACTCTTCCCTTACGCAAATGTGGATACACTTCTTTTAAATTGAACCTTCATATTTCCTAGCGCATTAGCATAATACGCATACAAACCGAACGAGTAGTGAAAGGCGATGACGAAAAAACCTTGAAAATATGTATTAAAGTTTTTAAGAAGCAGTTTTATTAAAAGCTCTTAAACTCTGTGACAAAAGTTTATATTCATAAATAAGCTAATATCTGGTTACGAATACTTTAACACCTATTATATGGCCAAATAAATTATATTTGGTAAACAATTTTTATTCTATTAGTACATACTTTTACTATTCAAAATAGATTTTATTTCATCAATTACATGCCATGATCAAGACCACTAACGTTCTTTGTTCCATTGCGTTAGCAAACAACTCCAGTAGCATTTCCAGTTCGAATCTTGATCTGATCAAAGTTATTTAGTCCTAACGTGTTGCGAAATACGATTCGATAGGAAGAATTCTAATTTATCTATAAGTGCATTCTCAGGTGTCAAGGATGACCCAAGGATGTTGTTGGTATCTCCATCTCCTCCCACGTCCGACTGTTTCCACTCTCCACTCTGGCCCGGCCTTTTATACTCTTTCTACGAGCAAGACGCGTGGGTCAAAAAGGGGAGATACGGAAGCAGCCGTCATGCGAGGAGATACCCGGCAGCTTTATTGATCTGAAAATACATGTGGCACAGTATACAAAAGCACAATTAAAGGTTTATTCTTTCTATCTAAATAGTCTCTTCACGGTCTACGGCCTTGTCCACGCCGTCAGAACATGTTTATAGATACTCCGCCACCTCCTCTTGGCTGCGGTGGATTGTAGACGGGAACTGGAGCCCCCAGGGGTATAAACCCCAGTGGATGGATGGCTGCGCCTGCGTCCACTCACTCCACTGCAATGACCGCGGGCCATCCTTTGGTAAATGCAATATATACGGGGAATGTGTATTTACACAACAAAATAGAGTATACTAGTTATCAATCTTGCACTTTTATTTTGATATTGTTTAAAAAGTAAATTAGCAGTCATAATTTTTTGGGGGGAAAATTTCGGGATGCATGGAGGCTCAAACCCACTACTACCTCCCTGGAAACGAGCGTGTTTTAGCACCAATGATTATGAAAGAGTTAAGATCAACTTAGTAAGAACACCTTTTCGCTTGACTTGGGTAATTTGTTGATGTCGACAATCAAAGGTAAGAGTAACATTAGAATGACTGATCGAAATAGTTTCGTTAGCCGTGTGAAATGTACTATACAGAAGTAGTCTACATTTTTGTTAAATTTATTCGTTTGAGTGTGTGTGTGTGTGTGTGTGGGACTGGATTAGGGGGAGGATTGGGGATGGGGCTGGGTAGTGGTGTTTTGGAGAGGGTTTGGGGGGGGGCGGTGGGGGTAATCGTCCGTGCTTGATAATAAATAAGATTGGTTTTCAAAAAGTTTTGGATCTAATAAAGTGACCTTGAACTGTATTAGAAAGATATAATTTTAGAGTAAATGTACCCACATTTACGTGTATAGAGGGTGACATTACATTTAGGAAAACCCACACTTAGCTGATATTCGAACCACAACCACCCAGCTAGTGGCCGAACAAATTAAAGGACGATCAATAAACCATGTGAATGTGAATTACTTACCCACAAACCTCCAAATTCCCCGTAACGCTAGCTAAATATTAGCTAATGTTTTTACATTATTTATTTAATTTGCTTAAAAATAAACATATTTCGCATAAACGATCATGTTTATATCATTTAGATTGACTACAGCAATATGAAATAAAGAAAGGATTACTATTTATACCCGATATTAAATATGTTGTTTATTGTCTATACGATTCCCTTTAAAAATATATATATTACATGAAAAAGAGCGACGCAGAAAGGCTCCGACTTCGAGGGAAAAAGGTATAATTTACAAAAAAAAAAATGAATACTAAGGGAATGTAGGGAGTCACAATTTAGTTGTATTAGTTAGATTGGCAATTTATCAGAGTCAACCATGATCAAAAATACATCAATTTGAATGAAAACATATATTAATGTATTCCAAACAAGGATTTTTTCAAATTTAGCTAAAATATAAATAATATAGCCTAATAAAATAAACATAGTAACATACATATATAAGATAAAATTAGTATATTTAACCAAAACAGTTCGTAAATTAATTTCGTTTCGATTTTAAACACTTATATAATCTATACTTTTATAGGAAAATAAAAATGTTGTTGTAAGATTGGTACTCTTTTGAATGAGAGGAAGTAGAATCCCATTACCAAGTATAGCAAATAACTAATCAGTTTTTGATCTAATAATGTGTATGATAGCAATAGTTGGAACGACTCAGTCACGTGAACAAGCTATCGACCCATACCGGCGGTCCTGACCGCAACCTGCGCGCCTCTGTGGTTGTCATGGTAACCATCTAGTCACTTGGAGTGGGTGCCATATGGGACACAAGTGGAGGTGGTGTACGCACGCTTGGACGCCGTTCTTACCGCGTCATGGACCGTATCTGCTTTGTTAAAAAGGTCAGTGGGGGACAAAATAGTGACTCATGGGGTTCTATTGACATCAATTCACTAAGAGCAGGCTTAATCAAGACACTGGGAGAGTTTTATTGAAACTCATTCAGGAAGCTCAGGTTTAACAAGAGAGTGGTGAGGTTGTAATTACTTTCACTCGGAAAACTCGGGTTTTAACAAGAGAGTGGTGTAGTTTTAATTACTGTCACTTGGGAAGCTCAGGTTTAACAAAATAGTGGTGAGGTTGTAATTACTGTCACTCGGAAAGCTCAGGTTTAACAAGAGAGTGGTGAGGTTGTTATTACTGTCACTCGGAAAGCTCAGGTTTTAACAAGAAAGTGGTGTAGTTTTAATTACTGTCACTTGGAAAGCTTAGGATTAACAAGGGAGTGGTGAGGTTGTAATTACTGTCATTCGGAAAGCTCAGGTTTTAACAAGAGAGTGGTGTAGTTTTAATTACTGTCACTTGGGAAGCTCAGGTTTAACAAGGGAGTGGTGAGGTTGTAATTACTTTCACTCGGAAAGCTCAGGTTTTAACAAGAGAGTGGTGTAGTTTTAATTACTGTCACTTGGAAAGCTCAGGTTTAACAAGGGAGTGGTGAGGTTGTAATTACTTTCACTCGGAAAGCTCAGGTTTTAACAAGAGAGTGGTGTAGTTTTAATTACTGTCACTTGGAAAGCTCAGGTTTAACAAGGGAGTGGTGAGGTTGTAATTACTGTCACTCGGAAAGCTCAGGTTTTAACAAGAGAGTGGTGTAGTTTTAATTACTGTCACTTGGAAAGCTCAGGTTTAACAAGGGAGTGGTGAGGTTGTAATTACTGTCATTCGGAAAGCTCAGGTTTTAACAAGAGAGTGGTGTAGTTTTAATTACTGTCACTTGGAAAGCTCAGGTTTAACAAGAGAGTGGTGAGGTTGTAATTACTGTCACTCGGAAAGCTCAGGTTTTAACAAGAGAGTGGTGTAGTTTTAATTACTGTCACTTGGAAAGCTCAGGTTTAACAAGAGAGTGGTGAGGTTGTAATTACTGTCACTCGGAAAGCTCAGGTTTTAACAAGAGAGTGGTGTAGTTTTAATTACTGTCACTTGGAAAGCTCAGGTTTAACAAGAGAGTGTTGAGGTTGTAATTACTGTCACTCGGAAAGCTCAGGTTTAACAAGAGAGTAGTGAGGTTGTAATTACTGTCACTCGGAAAGCTGAGGTTTTAACAAGAGAGTGGTGCAGTTTTAATTACAGTCACTTGGGAAGCTCAGGTTTAACAAGAGAGTGTTGAGGTTGTAATTACTGTCACTCGGAAAGCTCAGGTTTAACAAGAGAGTAGTGAGGTTGTAATTACTGTCACTCGGAAAGCTCAGGTTTTAACAAGAGAGTGGTGTAGTTTTAATTACTGTCACTTGGGAAGCTCAGGTTTAACAAGAGAGTGGTGAGGTTGTAATTACTGTCATTCGGAAAGCTCAGGTTTTAACAAGAGAGTGGTGTAGTTTTAATTACTGTCACTTGGAAAGCTCAGGTTTAACAAGAGAGTGGTGAGGTTGTAATTACTGTCACTCGGAAAGCTCAGGTTTTAACAAGAGAGTTGTGTAGTTTTAATTACTGTCACTTGGAAAGCTCAGGTTTTAACAAGAGAGTGGTGAGGTTGTAATTACTCTCACTCGGAAAGCTCAGGTTTAACAAGAGAATGGTATAGTTTTAATTACTGTCACTTGGGAAGCTCAGGTTTAACAAGAGAGTGGTGAGGTTGTAATTACTTTCACTCGGAAAGCTCAGGTTTAACAAGAGAGTGGTGAGGTTGTAATTACTTTCACTCGGAAAACTCGGGTTTTAAGAACAAAGTAGTGCAGTTGTAATTACACTCACTGGGGAAGTTCAAATTTGAACAAGAGTGTTGCCGGTTGTATTCACTTTCTTTCAGTAAACTATGTTTGAACACGTATAAATTATCTTCACTCAGAAAGCCCAGGTTTAAAAATAGGGATAGTGGGTTTCTATTAGCATTTAGAAATATTAGCATTATTAGCAATATCAAGTTTGAGTAAGTGATTGGTGAGGCTCTGTTGTCATTCACTCAGGTACTTCAGGCTTGAACTAAATAGTGATTAGGATCTTTCAATTTTCACTCAAGTTTGAACAAAATATTAGTTACATTATATTAATCATTACTCATAAAAATAGGTATTAACATGAAAATAAATGGATTATATTAATTCTCACTTAGAACTCTCAGGCTTTAGCTAGATTTTTTTTAAATTTTTATTGATTGTTACTTGGGAGGCTTAGTTTAACAAGTGACCAGCCTCGATGGCTGTATGGTTTAAGGCACTACTCTTGCTATATACTGGACTGACGGTGACGGGAAGATCGTGATTTCTGGTCGGGTGAACTAAGGGTGTTTTTCTAAATGAATTCCCACTCTTTCCTCACACAAATGCAGGTACACTTACTCTAAATAATGACACTGAAGTCGATGATTTGGCGAGCCTATATTTTTCTACTTATACCCCCTCCCTACTTTTCCCCAAAATCTTTACTTTCAATTCCTAGAATATGATGATTAAGTATACACAAATAATAATAATAATAATAATAATAACTTTACTAATCGACGTAGACATAAAATACGATCATACATCAAAATATGATACACTAATAATTATGTACAAAAACACATCACTGTGTCTTAATTTTTGAAAGTTACAATGTTGTCAATAAAAACATAATTGAGAATCGTGATCACACCGTAAATAGGCTAACGAAGGTTGAAATGAGCCCCAATTGATAAACGTTGAACACTTGCCAGATGATGTATTAATTCATGTGACTGTTGCATATATTTTAAAGCGAAACAAATCAGCAAGCGTTTTCCAACTTTACGAGGATAGTTGCAACACATAGGAAGAGTTAATATGGTCGAATTAGTGCAACCTGACTTTAATTTCGATGTCCTCTTTGATGGTTAGATTAGTTTTAAGAGCAGTTAAATGGATATGTTCCAGTGTGTGTGCAGTGCTTTATAGATGCATCTAACAAAAACTAATTAACAACATAGTATGGTGTTAATATCGTAGTTACCTAACACTAGAATAATTCACTTAACATATTAGTCATAGCCACTGTAAATAATATTACTTTATTTTGAAATTAATTGACCAAAATGCTTTTATTTTTCTGCATACATATTTTGGTGATGATTGCAATATTGATTAATATTCATTGTTATAATTTTACTTTTGAAATAATAAATTATAAGTTCTTAAAACTAATTTGTAATAAATCAAGTCATTTCATGTCTTGTCACTAGCAGTATATTATTTTGTTTAGTTCACCCCATCACGTGCATATGAATTAGTCCTGGTGTACTATTCCCATAGTGTTCATCAATAAGTGTAATTCTGCTACCCGCATAACATACCAGTATCTAACAAACCCTGAATTTTAACTAGGCTACGATCTGATAAAGGTACACTCTTTTGTTTTATGATGATAGGTACACGGAGGCATATGACTGATTACACACCTTTGCAGCTATCTCAATAGATTATTTTCATATTACTTCATAAAATCAGAGAATGGAGTTTTTACAAAAAAAAAATACTTTCTCTAGACCCTTTGAAGAGAGACGCGTCATGAACGTAAAAAAAAAAATCGAAACTAAGATTTTGATAAATGTCGACGTTTCATGACTACCGCAAACAGAAACCTTTTTTTTTTTTTNTTTTTTTTTTTTTTTTTTTGCGATGCCATCTATCTGTATTTCAGCCTGGAGATGAAACCATCTACCAATTGGGCTACAACTTGGTATCTAAGGTTTTCATAAGGCTCCCCCGAATTTTCGGAATTAGATATCCAACCATAAAATTAAGGTTAGTTTACTTAAGGGCTAAAACAAAACAGAATACATTTATTCAATATTGGCTCAGGTTATTTTGATTAAAATTTGTATCTAGGGACTGTGTGACATTACAAACAAAATGGCGCACTTCATTTTTGCAGGAAAATGACTTTGAGGATACTTCATACAAGCAGATATCTCCAATTCTAGTCAGATCCCCGAAACTCTTTGAGAAACAAAATAACTTATCATTGCTAAGTTGTAGTCGTATCAAAAATACAAAACATTTATTTGAAATAGTTAGTATAAACGCTATCATTTTCTGGGCTATTGGCCAACATATTTTAAAAATTATTCAACTATTTCTATCCTATCCTTTATGACGGGAAAATTTATTATTTATCTTTTATATAATAATTTGTTGAATATATTGTAGTGTTCGTTATTATTTTCATTTTTAATAAGGATGTTTGAGGTCCCTCAGCCCCTGGGAGTTCGGGCACCTGGTTAGCCATGCGTGCTATCGTATATGCATGCATGTTTCTTCGCTAATACACAGACGTAACTGAACTGTGTATCTTCTGATATAGCAGGTATATAAAGTCCTTGTCTCTTTTGAACTACATAATATTGGTTTGAGAAAGAAATAAAATTTTAAGTTTCAAAATGGGTAATTCGATAAATAACTTGTTATAATATGTCACAAACCACTTAAATGGATCATTATATAAATATGTTGGTGATGTTATCAGAACATTTATCTGTCGGGATATAGTAGTATATATAATTTGGTGTTCTTATACAAATGTGTTGCAACTAAGATGTGAAAGTAGGTCAACCCTAAATAGATTAGTTAGTTCAAATTCATTGGGGTATTGGAATCAGGATATTAAAGTATCTTGATTTGCGAGTACCGTCACTTTACACGATTAAGAAAAGCTTTACCTGTCGCAAGTCATGAGATTAATTACCTATCGATGGCTTTCCACTTTCTGAATGTGGTGACCTACATACCGAGGATATTGACGTCAATACAGTTTTTAAAACGATGTCGCAACATAGATTTGGTGCGCACGAGGAGTGGTGTGGGTGTTGTTATATAGTGAAACATTTTATTTACGGTATTTGTTCCTTTAAATTTCATGCCATAGTGAGAAGGTTACAACAAATTATTAACATTAGTAACGTTGTAACCACACTGAAATTTATCGGTCTTTTAATCAATCTAAAGTACAATTTAAATCACATGAAGGCCTTCCAAATGAATTCAGTAGGCAACATGTAGACTAATGGTGAGTTTTTGTCTTTATAATATGCGGTTTCAGAACTACAGCCAATGAATATGTCATGGAACCCAATACAAAACTGTTTAAGTGTGGAGGTGTAGAGATCGTACTACCACACACGTTAATTATGAGCTATAATTAGGAAGAAGAGAAAAATAAAGCCAGAATCACGTTGACTTAACAGCTAACCGGTCGCGACAATACCGTTATTAGCAACAAGTATTAGCATAAGTAACAACGACCAGAAATAAGAGTAAAAACCGCTAGCTGCTACAACAAATGTCATCAAAGTCATCATTACCTAGTTAGTAGCTATTTTTTAAGATCAAAAAATCTATGAACAAGCTACAGCATTTTATTTTTCACAGTGATATTACATCTACAATTAAATTAGCTGTAATTATGATTAATCAAACACACTCTGGATTGTGTGAAGGCCAGACATCTTTTTTGCCAAATACACTTGAAATTATTATTGATTCCTGCTAATTCCAGTCCCCCAATATTATAATTATTGCTCATAATTCTTGTTCCTGATGCATATTATTAGATTCATTATTAATTCCTACTCTTTCCTATTGACTATACTTAAACATAGTGTTCATTATTTTTAAATTTTCCATCCGCTATTATCGGAATAACTTTTCATTCCTATTTGTTACATTTGTATTCCATAACAATAAAATGTTCATTAGTGTTGGTTAATTGAGTGAAGGGATCCTTAATCTAAAAATTTTAAGAAAGGAAAATCTAATTTAATCAATATATTTCTTTTAATAAAGCATACAACATTGTACAATAAAATGTTGAAATGAAATATTTTATTTTTAAACACTAATACTAAAATTAATGTTCATTTGTTTGAGGTGTTTAACACGCACTTTCAGAACTAACTGATTATATCAGCACACGACTTATAAGCTAACTTAAATCTGGAACAGACACATTGGCCGTTATTTCATCAATATGAAAGGATAAACCCAAGTTATATCAATGATAACTTTTTCGGCCTTTCCAGGAATCTATCCCGGGACCCTTTGCTCAGTAGACAGACACACTATTGACCAAACTAAGGTGTCAGACAATATTAAAATAAAATACTATTTTAAAGAATATAATATTTGTATAAGGAGCCAACTATTTCCTTGTGACGTTCAGTAATGTTCGGAATAAGGAGTTTTTTTCAAAATGAGCAATTTTAAGAAGAGGACATTTGTCTTTACATTTTAATAAAATATCCTAAGGCATACTTTACTTAGGGCTAAATGTGAGAAAGTATTAAATACACATGGATATGCAGGGGAGGGATTTGAAGGGTGTAGTAGATTAATGATAGTCAGTGGCTAATACAGAAAATAATACAGGAAAGGCACTCTAATTATATTGCTATTGATCCTTCTAATTATTATTTTTTGTAGGGAGAGTGAATTTAAACGATTGCTGTATATTTTCCGAAAATCTACAGAGGGTCACGTGCCCTGGTCGCCTATCTTGAAGCTATCACTGGCCTGTAGTATAAATTAGTATGGCTGAGAATTTTAGGGTTATTGAGAGGCTGGTAAGCTCATTCCTGTTGCTAATACCTGTAATCTCTAACAGCTCCATTAACGTAGCTTGTCTTCCTACCCTCAATATTACCAAAACCGACCATGTTTTTATTACATCAATTCTACTAATGTTTACTACTTTTTCCTCTCACTTGAAGGCACTGTCCTACGCGAGCGGTTCAGCACGGAGCAGCTTGGTCCACAGAGGATAACACAAGAAACGAAGTGATGAGAGTTCAATTTCCAATTCAAGTTCCACTTTGTTGTACTTTGTCAGTCTTAGAGAGTAAATCAAGAAAGTTTAATTGTGTAGATAATTTAAATAAGATCAAAGATTAAGATTAAATACAAATAATATTTACTCACAAAGGGAACCTGCAGTTGAATTTCACTACTCATGTAAATTATTGAATGAATGTTGAAAAATTTGAGTCACTTTTTTTTAAAAGTATTTGTTGTAAATAACTTCTATTTGTTTTATGTGCGGGCAAGCAATTATGACAATACTAAATATAGCTACTAAAACACACGCTTGCTTGGTGGTGCGTCTGCGTCCACACTGCTCTCGAAGAAATGTGAATGCAGACGCAATGTAGAGACGCTGGACGCGCACTCTGGTAGCCAGTCGCAGTCGCCTTGAAGGATCTGGACACATAACAGACTATGGAAACCAGTCCAGTCGCTGGTTGCAGACACGAGACGTGCCGAGGGAATCGAACCTTAAATTTACTTGGATACTTCCTGACTTTATATAAATGCAGTATGGTTGTTTTGGCTTTTAATATTCCAAACAATAATTTTGTTTATTACTCCATCTATAGCTTTTTTTAGCACCGCACCTTACTAGCCATTCGGGCTATACGTTTATGTACTAACTACGCTAATATTATGAATAATGAAGGCTTAATTTAGAGGAAGTGTATCCACATTTGCATGGAGATAGAATGGGGAATCATTTAGCAAAAAACTCGGTACACTCTACCGGGATTGGACCTTGATCTCTTCGTCATCGGCAGTCTAGTTTATTGAGAGAGTACCGCCTTAGATCATGTGGCCCCCCAAGTGGGTTCCACGGTTACTAATTTAGCTAATTATGCCATTATAGTAACAAATATAAAAACATAAATTTACCCTATAAAATTTAAAATGCTAAACACCTGAAGTGAATGCTTGTAACAACAGCTGTAAATGAACTGCGCACGATTGGCGTGAAATTATAAACATATCTTATCTCGTAAACTGATTGGAGTTCAACTGCATCGATCTTTATTTCTCTTTACATAGCTTCGCCCTTACACAAGACATTCAGGGCATGAATTATAGCTGTAGAGGCCTCACAGCTGTAACAAATTTGAGGCCCTAACATTAGTAAGCCTAAGTATTTTTCTTTTCAACGCTTCATCATTAAATTGTTTTCTTCACAATTTTTTTAAAAATTCTATGTTAAAGCTATTATTTAAAGAATGAATTTTTGTCATAATAAATTTAATTAATTAGTTCAAAACAAAAGAGGTATTTTTCATGTTGTTTGTTTTTAGTTAATCTTGATAAGGACAAAAAAACGATGTCAAAAATTCAAGTATTTTTATTTTTCCTTAAATCTGGCCCTAATGACACTTATGGACTATCCCAACAGTGAATTTTATATTAACGGGTAGTAAGACGTGGTGCTAATGATAATAATTTTATATTTTCGTTTTACCCACCACCAACCGAACTGTTAACGTTTGATCTTTCACGTAGGACAGCGCCTTGTTACCTTCACTCAAAAGTAGTAGGCCTACTACCAACACATGCTCTATTCCCCCAGAGAAGCGTGTACCCTGAACGCCTTGAGTTGGACAGCCTGGTTAAGACCCGCTTGACTGCAACTCTTAAAGCTCCCATTAACTCCTGGTGCTACAACGGTGGACTTGCCGAGAGTAGAAACTCTGCCTCCAAGATCGCCACAGGTTGGGAAAATGGACACGTAGCCGATAAAGTTTTCAAATGATATGTGTGAAAGATAGAAAGATTTAAAAAAAATGAAATCAAACATTATAACATATTTTACTACAGCCATGCCGTAAAAGTTTATTTTATTTACAAAACAAATACTCTCATTTAGGTGCATGTGTGTAATGTAGTTTTAAACACATTTGTTTCAAGAAAATAATACAAATAGGTTATTTATTACTGTAAAAGTGTACATGTAACAATAGTGGTTTGTATATTCAAAATATTTAGTCAAGCCATTAAGAATAAAATGAACAATTTTTATAATACACTTTTATAATAACTACACAATTATTTTAATACCGCGTCTTACTACCCGTTTGGGTTATACACCTATATACTAATTGTACTAATTGGCTAGGAATAAGTAATGCTTCATTTAGAGGAAATGTACCAACATTGCGTGGAGGGATTAAAGGTTTAATTGTATAACCACCTTTAATCTTCATAAGCGCACGTAGGGTGTGACTGTGGCTGATGGGGATGCTAGTTAAAAGACGAAGAGGGTAGGATCAATGCCCCCTTCCCCTTAGAAACTGTTTGAATATTTTATTTAACAATTACAATAAATAAAGAACAAGAAAGAACCAAAGTTTTATTTTACAACATTATTCTTTGCAGTTTTCTTATCGGAGTCGAAGGAGGCAGCTCGGTCGCAGCCAGAAGTCCCGCTGTTATCAGCAGCATCTCTGGAACAAGAAAGCTGTGAAGGGGAATTTGCAACCAGCGCTATCTGTCGGAGTGGAAGCTCTAATAGCTCGGTGTAAGTTGTATGCCATCAAACCTCACTTAAAGGAGTTAATCGCTAGAAACTTGATAGTAATATATATTAACTTATACTTTTAGCTCAAGTTTTAAATCTTTAAAGTGACGTATACCTCACAAATATTGTATAAAGCTAAAATACACTTTAAAATGAGTTTGTTTTTCATACAAGTAGGTTTAAACCTTACTTCAGCATAAACATATTGTTTAGTTTTCTTTACATGGTGATATCAACAGTTTTTGAATATCTGTCATGAGTATTGTGGCTTTAGATTGCAAACTTTTTGAATGAAAAGAAAAAGTTGTCATTAAATATCAGGACAACCTTAACAGATATTCAAGAATTATTTATATCACCATGTGAAGAAAATTAAACTCAAAGTTTGTATTAAAGCAATATTTATTTGGACACAAAAAAAAAGTTTTGTTGTAAAATTTGAAAAAACACTTATCTTTAATTGCGTCCCCTAAATAACTCACGTTAGGAAATAAAATTAAAGTATGTATATATCATCTGGTGAAATTTTGGAGAATATCTGACCTAGGGATTATTAGTTTGTACATTAGTTTTTATAATTCAGGGAAATTACATTAAAATTGTTTAAGAAGTTTTGTTAACATCGATTAATATTATTTTAAGTTCATGTTGATTAATGTTAATCTCTATACGTACAGTACTTAATCATCGTGCACGGGGATAAGAGAGAAATAAAACTTTTTAAAAACATTTAGGCTTTAGAGAGGCGCATCATAGCCACTAAATGAGTAATACTTTCCACCACATTTACTGTTATAAACCTATTTGGACAAAATTTAGTACAACTTCAGAGCTAAGCAGAACTAAATAGAAGGTTTGTAATCAGAAAAGATGCTGCCTTATTTCACACATAAGTACGTCCGTCTTCTCACAATGAATACAGCTGTTACTAAACAATTTGAACAAAACTTGGGCAAACAACCTGACCGGGTAGTATGACTTAATGCTAAACAAAATTGGTACACAGGTGCTAAAGGGAATATTTTCCACCATCAATTTGTTTGTATACATATAAAATATAAAGGTCAATCAGGGAGTCAGGTTCTTCACCACGTCAGCTGTTACAAACTGATATAGATATAATTTGGTACAACTATAAGGGGCCCCAAATGGAAAGTTTATAAACAAATAGAGACTTCAAATCTCTCATCAAGGTCAATCATTTCTAAAATGTCAGTAAATTTTCCTAGTGGAACTGTAGCCCCTTTCAACATTAACAAATGCAATCTAAATAGGCATATTGTTTCAGTTCTTGTAGATAAATTGAATTCCTGCCTAAACTTTATTTGAGTCAAAACTCGAAACTGAAGGGAAAACCATTGATTGCACTTTTTATTTACTCTTAGCACCGTGTCTTACTACCTATTCTGGTTTTACACCTTGATTGTATTGAAATGTAAAAGATTAAAGATTAATTTCCTAAAGTTCATAGTGTTATTGGTGGTTTCCGAAGTATTTGACTGGAGCACTCCGATATGCTAGAGTGCTCCCTCGGTACCCGCTAGAATTTTCTGGCCACAAGAGCAACTTAGGTCAAGTTACATAAATGTGAATTTAGCTCAATTGACTTTCGAAAGGAATTTTTCATCAACTTTCACAACCAAATAAACGGAAAATTTCAATTCGAAGTGAATAAAATACAGCATACAGCTTTGTGTTTGAAGCGCTGATTTATTTCATTACTGACTGCCAATATACTTCAGATGTAGCATCCGTGTTCAAGCTGTTTGACCTTTGTATGCTCCAGGTCTGGTTCAATTTTTTTCTCTCCATAAAGCAAAGTTAGGCCAACAACATTGAAGGAGAAGTTGATAGATCATATTCCCGGACTTGAAGCTGAAAAAGACGAGATATTATTTTAGCATTTAATGAAGACATGGGTGAATATATTGACAAAGCAGTTTCTATTACATTCAACCTAATAATTTGGAGAGCATAATTTCGTAACCGACTATGAATTTGATGGAATAATGAAACCGGAACCTAATGCAAGTAGCCACTGTAAGATTTTGATCTTATTTTATAATAAAACCAGCAATCACCATGACATTGCTGAGGTGCGGCAGCATTTTTTCACTAAAAATCAGAGAAAACTAAACCCTTGATCAACATATAAGACGGGCAGAGTTTCAGGGCGATTTTTATCTGGGGCCAGTGTTAGGTTTCAAGCCCACAGATTACAGATCCTGGGTCCTGGGGGTGTCAACGGAAATATGTATTTTGCCGACAGTTTTTGACCAGTTCTCCTCAAGCTTCCTTGGCATGCCATGAACTTGTTTCCTTCAAATGGCATGTTGTTTGTGGCAGGAAATATTCATGTACTCGTGAAGATCCGGTAGCTTATGCTAATGCGATGGATGCTGCTATTAAGATGACAATTATTGAGCCTTTTCCATACTTTTATTTTGTAAAGGACCTTAATTTATTCTTTATTGTAGGAACGTTTTCTTGTGAGAAGTATAACAACATAGTATACTATTAAAATACTTTTATTTTAAGTAATAGCCTCAATAATAATTACTCTATTAGTTTTGGACCTATTATTTAATATATAACCCACCACGGTGGCGTAGTTGGCTAACGCGCTAGTCATGTTGAGCTCGGCTGTTGAGGACGGGGAGATCGAGGTTCGAATCTCGGTCGGGTGAACTGGGGGGGGGGGCCCTAAATGGTTTTCCACTCTCCATCCACGCAAATGCAGGTTCACTTCCTCTAATTTAACCTTACCAATTCCTAATCCATTAGCGTAATTAGTACTTAAAGCGTATAACCCGAACGGGTAGTAAGGTGCGGTGCTAAATAAACATCAACATCATTATCATACAAATACAATCAACATAATTTAGCAAACGCAACTGCTAGTTTTACGTATCAATAATTCATTGTGTTGCGTGAAAACTGTTGAAGTTATCAAAAATCCATAAGGAACATGTTTAAAAATAATTTGTCCTTTTTAACTTTTATAGTGAACAAGATTTGGATATAATGATGGATTTTCCAGATAATTGCAAGAAACTACATTTGGACACCATTTTTTTAGGATGGTGACTGAAAAAATCTGATACAAATTGGCAATACATCTCATTTTTCACCCTTAAAAATATGTACCTACATGAAAAATTTCATATTGGCATCACAACCTGAAAGATTCTTACAAACAATTTTAGTAACTTCACTAAATATCCTGTTTGGAAAACCATTCCTATGGCACCAGGCCAGTATTAGAACTCCAATCTTTCCGTCACAATGATGGCCATAAACAATGAAAGTTTAATGCCTTAGATCACGTGGTCAAAAGAATGGTAGCACTTAATTACTAGAAATAATGTATAAACATTTACTATGTTTTTACAAAATGAGTGTGGAGCCAGTTTGAGTCTGACTTAGCTCA